>CAJNOQ010006242.1:0-13961 GCA_905250885.1 Didymodactylos carnosus
TACAAAAATGTGTAGTAACGATGATTTCTGATGCATAAAATCTATAATTAATAAAAACAATGTATCTTTCGAAAATTGGATCATACATAAACAAACCTTGCGTATGTTAGTGGTAATTTGCGTTGTCATTGCATATGATACATCAGATATGTTTCCGTCACGAATTTAGTTAACTGAATACCTTGTAGAAAAAATTAGATAAATTTGTTGTTTTTCTAACGTAACCCCCACTTAATAAACATATCTTTATAGGTAACGATAATAAGTTAAAGTTCAAAATGCTTGTTAAGCATTTTTCATGTTATCGTATTTAAATATTCACCCCAATATGCCATGCATCAAAGCAGAAGTGCTAAACCGTAAAGAAAATATCTATTTCTCGTTCCGTTTGAATTGTGAATACATTACAAAAGAAGAATAACAGTGCTTAATACCTTTATGTGTTGAAAAAAGAGGACAAAAGAACAATAAAATATTGTCCTTCGGTAAAGTACTTCAAAAGGGCATATGATATATTAGAAACCAATAAAAATAATTAAATATTTATGTGAATAGCATGCTTAAAGTTAAAGATTGATGGTTTTACGTAATCAGATTAACGCAGGAAGTACACCCGAGTTGTTATCTGATATACTTTCTGTCTAAATATGCCTCGAAGAAAAGCAATCTCAATCTCCTTCCGTGTTAAAAAACTTACTGGAATCTTTTAAGATCTTAGAGTAATCTTATTAAGATTTTCTTAATCTTTTGCTTACATTTGACCAGGATCATGGACAAATCTTACTAAGATCGTAAGACCCGAAAATTCTAAGATTTAATAAGACTTTGCTGAGATCTTACCAACATACAGGTTACTTTAGCCAAATTTTTTTTAAGAATAAGAGTGTTAAGATCTGCCTAAGAAGCATCAAGTTTTTAAATAAGATTGATTCATGTACTAAGAATTTCTGAACATCTTGTCTAAAAATACTAATAAAGTTCTTTTAAGTAATCGAGTTCTAGTTTGATTTTGTTGTCCTGCATTGTTAAAAATGTCAATTGAAGTCTACAGTCTCTCAAAAGTTGTTTAACACTTTTGAGTGAGCAAGTAAGTGAAAAGTCCTAAAGAAAGATGACATTGTAAAATTGGTTATATTTTAGGTGTTATTTATGTTATAGTATGAGAGTAAAACAAAAAGAGTGAATACAAGTAGAGACATCAAATCTTAATTAGGATCTTATACGATCTTAGTAAGATAATTTTAAGAAATGTCTAAGATTTTTATAAGAGTTTGATGCAGGCTGGATCAAAGGAGATCAGTAATAATCTATAGAAAATTGTGCTGATAGTAATTTAAAAAGTTGAACGACCTTTTTCAGCAAAAGAGAAGTGATTTATCGGTCTGTTACAAAACATGTTAAAAAATCTAACTGAATATTATCGATAAATAATCCGTACAAGAAACACTAAAGTCCATCAAATAATGATGATGGTTTTGATGTTCTTGATCATATACATCTGTATAAATTGAGTGTAACACCTTCCGGTATTCCTAATGATTTTAAACTACAAAATGGATGACAATCAATTCTTGTTTGTCCATAGCATAGCATCATCTCATATTGTGGAATACATAGTGCTCGTTGTAAACCGTAGAGAATATCTAGTATTCTTGGCTCTGAATCACTTCGAATTCTTACTTCATAACAACAACCCTCATAGGATACATAAACAATAGCAGTACGTTCATTTCCAATGCCACTGCCGCCACCAATAGTCGCTGATATTGGTATTGAATTGCTTGGATGATATTCCATAAAATTTATGTAGTTCTAATACTGTTGTCTTTCTTGAAAAAAATTACGAAACAGAAAAGAGAATCTATCAGATCAAAATTTAAAAGAATAGAGTGTGTGAGAACGTTGATCAAAGAGATTTTGACTATTCATTTCTTGATGGTCACCAATGATTTTCTCTTCATTTAAATTTTACGAAAACTCCTTTTTATTTTTATTCGACAACTTGTTTAAGAAATGGCGCTTTGTTGAAACTTATTCAAATTTTAGAATTTAAATTATTTTACTATCTATTTTAAATCATATAGTCCTACTGGCAGAAATACATTTCAAAAATGGAACCAAAATCAGAAAAATCAATAAATTTTTATCGTAGAATTCTTAGTTAACATCTTTGTATTCTATGAAAGAACACATAACCATACATCATACTGTTAAATGATGTAAAACTTTTTGATGGATAATAAAGTTTAACTAGTTAAAGAAACAATTCTGTGTAGTTAAGTTTAGTTAGTGGATAAAGAAGTGTAATACAAGACAAGTATCACTGAAGTTTTTATATCGATTATCGGAAGTATTACGAATTGTAGCAATAATCTTATTAATTCTTGATAAAGATTGTCTCTTTTTTTATTTGTTCTGAGCGATAGAGAGAAACAATGACCGCCGGCAAGATGTACTTGTGCCATTTTAAATTGTGATTTTTTCTTTTCTACTGTTATGTAACAGAAACATTGATCATAATTACATCTTATTTGTAAGGGAATCACTCAGTAAAAGGACAATCAAGCAATAATAAGGTAATGTTCTATATAATTTGATCGGACTAATCTCTTCATAGATAAATGAGTTTTAAAAAGCCGTAAGCATACAAGATTTGGATTGGTACGTTTAAAGTCGTA
Source organism: Didymodactylos carnosus (assembly GCA_905250885.1). NCBI lineage: Eukaryota > Metazoa > Rotifera > Eurotatoria > Philodinida > Philodinidae > Didymodactylos > Didymodactylos carnosus. The sequence continues at coordinate 2,679 of CAJNOQ010006242.1, forward strand.
CGGCTAACTAAATGATGTTATGTAACAGCACTCCAATCTATCCTAAATAAAACATATTTTCCTCATTCCATTTCTGTTATCCTCTGCTATACAACTGATGTGGATAATTTTAGACTGTTCCTATAGTTCTCTTTTTACATGGACTTATTCAGTTACACACAAGTTCTAATTGAAGGCGATGAATGTCAATCGATTGTTATGAAAAAAGTTAATCATACTCTGTGCCCACTACTGTCACATCCAACGCATGTGAGCATTCTATAAGTTTGCTAACGTTCCTTACTTTTCGATTAATCAGACAACAATAATAATAATACCAAATAATATTAACAGATTATTTGCAATTGACTAATAACGAGAAGAGGCGATAGTAATAAAAAATGATGGAAAGAGGAAAGAGAATATCTGTAGTAAATTATGTATACTACGAAGAATAAACATGTTACAATATAGTTCTTCATTCTTCTTTTGAGATATAAGATTTTGATGTCATTTTAATAGTTCAAATAGCCATTTGAGAATTATTAAGGAAGGAAAAATGACATTTGTAACTATAAACCAGGTAAGATTGCATTGACTCATATATATATATGTAAACCTTGATGAACGTGTCTTTTAGCTGGTAAAAGTGACATCACAAATACTTTTGTGAAAACTTTCAGAGTTTTCCTTCGTCACAAGGAAGAACAAAGTTTTAAGTTTAATCGGCAAAATGTATCTTTTTTGCACTTTCTGTTTCCCCTGCCTTTACAGGCTGTCGGACAGACAGAACACAAACGACGTAGTGTCTTGGGATTTATAACTTACTGTTTTATCTTCTTCTCTCGTTAGTGCCAGTCTCATCATCTAACATATCAACAGTAACAGCAGTAGTTGTCAAAATAAAAGTGCATTCGTACTAGAGCGAGAGCTGAATGTTACTTGTGGCTTAGTTTAAAAGAAAGTATAGGTTTGTGCGTATATCCAGGAAGAAAGCTTTCACATTTTTGCCCCCTAAAGCAATGCCGACAAGCTTTTCTAGAGTATTTGGATAGATATTTAAAAAGTACGCTAAGATATCCAACTATGAAAACTTTCTTGGGCACTTGTGGCATTACCGACAGCAAGGTACCTTGGTATCAGGACGTTCGTTAGGGAAAAAATCCAAAACATCGCTCGACCGGATGTCACGGTCCGAAGAAAGCACGTCAGGAATGAGGTCACCAGAATATTATAAACTGGACCGGTAATGGTTCTAGATGTAGAAAGTGCTCTAAATTTCTTAAGGGGAATTTCTCTTCACTCTTCTGTAGACGAACGCGCTACCGGATGAAACTGAATTTTTTAGGGCTAATGTACATAGTCGCAATAGACACAATAAACTATGTTGAAATATTCTGTAAAAAAAATTATACTTAGTGCAAGAGTTGAAGTGAGATTCTTCACATTTTACACTTTTCCCGGTAGATCAGAAGATCGGATATGTTTTAAACTAACCTAGGCAATTATAATTTAAAATCTGGTCGGGGTGTTTCATTGCTTTTCAATACTCATTTCAATCTAACAGTTCCAAAAAGATCACTGATCAAGTCTTGTTCAGTAATTTCAAACTCTTCCAGAATGAATTATAGTAATTTGTATTATTTATACAACCCCTATGTTCTTCAACAAAATAGTACTTTAAAGTAGGCTTCATTCACTAAAATATCATCGGTTTGACTATGGCTCTCACGTCACTGTCCTCACTTAGGAATCTTTAAAAGCATAATTTCAGGCGGTATTCCACTTAAAGAGTATGAATCTGGACGAAAAATTTATTAGAGTTTGTTATTACAACAGAACCACCATAAAAACCGACAGATCCTAGGCCTATCATAGTCGAAGTTAAGGTGAGCAGAGATGTTGACATTTATTTTATTGAATTTTTTTATTTAAATAATCTTATTTATTCTGAAATTCTCATGTTGTTAGAAGAAGATCATCTCAGATAATGCCATCTTATGACAAGATACTTATAAATGCACGTATGATCTTGTAATATTTTATATAATCTTCTAACTTTCTTACAAAATATCAACAGATCTATTGGCCTCATTTCTGTTAAAATTTGTCTCAATGTATCGTAAGATTTTAAGAGGTTCACCAGATGTCTCAAAATCTAGAAAGATAAGTGAAAACATCTTGAAGAAAGATTGCTCAAAAAACAATAGATCTTGCAAGATCTCAAAGGACGTGTTATATTTGAGTGATATAATGTGGTAGATACACAGTTTAATTATCTTTCAGTTTTTTTAGTTTTAATTTATAAATGATAGAAATGTGTGTTTCTGTAAAACAGCTTAATAAGATCGGATTCTAAGTAAAATGTAATCTGTGTGAGAGAGAATACTTGTGGATAGTTGCATAAACATTATTATGTGTATGTAAATCAAAAAATTTAGATTTTAATCGAGATCATATTTCTGTACAATATCTTTTTCGGTTTATTTCATCTTAATTCCGAGATCTGATCATTCTTTGATAATTACAGACGCATTAAAAGATGTATTCAATTCAGATAATTTCTCTTCCTCGTTTTTTCATGCTAAATCTCACATCAATGTTAAATAAATATCTATTATTGTATTATACAAACATATAAATAGAATTTGTATTGCTCATCATAAAAATAATTATTACCATGATTATTTGCGCAAAAAATATATTTAACAGATATAAATCGTTACGTTTCTATTTGTTTTTATGATAATAGTAAAAAAAATAGCTTGATCCCTCACATGTTTATCAATTATTGAACAAGATTTAAAACTAAAGATTTTTATTTTCAAATTATGAGCTAAGATAGTTTACGTTTGTATTGTAATCAAGATTAATTTGTTGTTTACATTGATGATGACATTCATTTGAGCATTTCTAAACAATGGCTTGAAAAATTATACTGCTGATTTGATTCCATACTCCTTTTTTTTTTATAAATTTTCTTAAGATATGAACTAGTCTAGGATTCAAACATTTTGTACATAAGATGGCAGTTCTATTTCATATAAATAGTGGCAAGAGTCTTTCATAATAATGAAAAAACGATGTCAGTTTTTTATATTATAGCCGTCTGTGAATTAATTTAAGCAACTATGCGTAGAATTTCAAAAACTCATTTTCTTTTTAAAGTACGTTAACTCTCTTTCTTTCTCTCATCTGTTTTTTGTCATAATTATTAATTTTTTCTCTCTCAGATGACTATTCACGGGCATGTTGCTTTCACCTGCGTATTCGATTAAATTCCATTCAAATATTTACGTATATGTTATAAGACGTTTATTGCAACACGTTTTACAAATAAGAAAAAATGCCATTAAAATACACAATTTCATTTCTTCTTTCTTCTATTTGTGAAAAAAGACTAGATAATTTGAAAAACAAGACTTACTTTTCTTCATCTAGTAAAATGATGGAAACAAATGTATTTTATTGGCAAATAATCATACCATCAAATAAACTTTTCTTTTCTCATATATTCATAAGAATGACTGATATTTTAGAACTAACTTAGTTTCTAGGTTAATACTATCTTTCAAATTGGTTGTAAAGTCTGATTATTGCTAATAGCGAATATAAGACTTTTGTGTAATAGCTAGGCAGTAATATGAGGACAGGAAGAATTCCTTCTGTGATGCAGGATGATCCGTAATAAATTATCTACCGTTAATTACACAAGTTTTTCTGATAATATAATTTTTGCCAAAATTTGTTTATATGAGAGTGAAAGTCTTTTCTTGAAAGAATTAAAAATTAGAAATCTCTTACGTACTAAAATTGAGTATGAGAGTCACCTAAATTCAAATTACTCAATATAAATAACTCTTTTCTCAATAGAAAAAAATTAAACACTATATGACCGTGGATAGAGTAAGAAATAGATTTTGACCTTTAAAAAACGTATAGATCGACGGCCATCACAGTCTACTCGCAATGGGTGAGTTCGACTTTATTTGATTACAAAGCGATCTTTTAGTGGTACTAAGCATATCAACCATTTGCATTTGCTCGAATTGTGTCGATCAAAATTGATGTGAATAATTTTTATTCTTTAATCGTATTACAAAACAATAAATTAAAAAGAATTGATTGAATGTCCGTTCTCGCGTGTATTACAATCTATATTTCTTATATAGTACACGCTAAGATTTAAAAGTCAACATTCATTCTATTTTCTTAGATGACTAAATTTAGTGTTTCTGATTTGTATTCCAATAAAAACATCACTCATTTCCGCAATAAAAAAATATTTTCAATATAAATGTTTTCAATTTTTACTCAATCTAGAGTACTATAATTCAGCTTCTTGGTTTAAAGACATTTTATATGAATGAAAATGAGGATGAGGATGAGAACCTGATTAAAATATAGAACGATATTTTATCTTTTCCAAAATTAATTTTAAATATTGAAAATCAATTCTCAAGTTCAGTTTATAAAACAATTGAAAGTTGATCTATGCACGCTAGAGATGTACACGGGTACCATTTTCGTACCCGTATCCGACCCGGCACACCCGACTTATGCCTAAAAATTTTCTCCTTTTTGTTTTCCAACTAAAAACTTTTGTTTTTTGACTGAAGATGTCAAATTATCATTATGTTCTCAAGTAATTCTTTTTTAAATCTTCATGTATTTTATCTAAACTCCTGTATTTTTTCACTAAAATTTTTGTGAGTTTTCCATTAGAACCTTCCGGTTGTCGGATAAATTAAAAAAAGATAGAACCTGTATCCGTAACTATTCTACCCGTATCCGACAACTTCGTATCCATACCCAACCTTCGGGTCGAGTCGAATCGGGTACAGGTCGGGTTGCACATCTCTAATACACATCCTCCCACTTATTTCATACCTAGCTGTATTGAAGAAATTATATATGCTTTACTGTGAAACAAAAGCATGCAGAAGAAAAATTATCATATTCAAATAGTGTTTGAATAAAAAGACTTAGAAAAGACACAATTCTCAAAAGATTTGTGGGGGTACTGAAAGAAGATGAAAATCGTTTCAGATACTTTATATCAGCTTTTATCTTCTAAATATTTTGATTGTATCTACCTTTAAGTCGCTTAAAAAATTTATTAGTAGGCGCATAGATCATCAGTTTTTCCTTGTTCCTATACAAAACAATGAACGATTAAAAGTAGCATTATATTTTCAAAGTTTGAATTGATTTTCTTTATCTCTATAATCCTATACGCTGTCTCAAAAGACATACAAAAATCTGTTTATTGTTAGAAAACACAATACAAACAGAAAAAAAGGTTTGTTCTACCGTTTAATAACATTAGCAGTGAAAGAGAAATTTCAAAGACTCTTTGCAACAGACATTTCAAATTTTAGATATATAGACAGATAGATAGATAGATAAATAGATAGATGGATCCATTTTTCTTTTTTTTCTTTTTTTTTTTTGTTTTCTGATAGAAAAAAGAAAATTTTAGCATCTTCGCAAATCTTTTTCTTCTTTATTTTTTAAATATTCAGTTGAATACAATAAAAATTCAAAGAAGATTTTTTCCCTCTGATTAAAAAGCAAGATACAGATGTTTTATCTATTTAAGCGCATCACGTCCAAAATTCTTTGTTATTACTCTTTTATCGATTGGCAGTTGTATATTCTCTAATCCTTTTATTCAAATATTATTCGAAGGTATTAACAGTTAATTCAAGTGTTTTTCTATTGATCGTCATCTATCGATGTCTATATAAGTATATTGCATAAATTGTTAGTTCATTCATTCATTTTTTTTCTTCTTCTCTTCTTGTTTGATTGTTACTGTTTTTACTTTTTTGTTTATTATTATTTATTTTCTTCTAGACTATATTCTATTCTAAAAACAACTAACTAACCATTATCTTCAAAAGATAACATGAAGCAATATTGTTGGATTTTCCTCGTATTATTTTTATTTATTCAATTAATTTTTTGTCAATCATTAGCACAAACAAATAATAATAAACATCAAAAAAGGTAAATTTATTAGTTTAAACTATTTATTAGATTAGTAGAAAAATTTAATAACTAATTTTAGTTTGAACTATTGTAATATTCAAATAAATTTTATATATTGTCAATTGATTTGCATTTCTATTGTAAACATGGTCTAATAATGATGAAAAGAATATTATTTTTAGTTTAATATAATTATTCATATGAAAAATTTTAAGGATAATTAGTATATGACATTTGTACTTGAATAAATATAAAAAAAAATAATGTCAAACTTAACATTTAGTCATACGAGAAGAAAAACATGTTTATACTCATAGTTATTCGACTATTAAGTACTATATCTGAGCCTACCTTATCTAATTTCTCTCATTAATTTTCAAAAAAAAAACAAAATAACAATTTTTTTATTTTAAAAATTAAAAAGAGAAGAAAAGAAGTTCGATTAAATTGTCTTGTAAAGAATACGTTTCTAACAGGAATGTCTTATATCATTTTATAAGTAGATTGACCTCTTTATTGTTATAAAAAGAGCAAAAATTATCTTTTATGTCTCTGAAATTGTACAATGACCAATCTGTTGAATTGATTGCCAAACATCAACGAATTGAACGGTTAGTTTGTTTTTAATGTGTCGTCATCAATTATGTAGTGGGATGATTTGGTCAAAATTTTTTGTTAAACTTTTTATTACTACTTTGTCAATTCTTTAAGATCATGGACTAAATAAATTTGACTTTGACTTTTGACTTTGAAAGTTGATTAAGCTATATATTAACTATTACTTTCTTGATAAAAACTTCTTCTAGGATAGCAATATTAAAAAATGTGTGTAGACTTAAATTAGCTCATGCTGGGTATAATGTCAGAAACTAAAAGAAGAGAGATTCCTACCGATTTCATATTTCATGATTAATAGTCGAAAAAAATCAGACTATTATGAGAAAAAGAAGCTTAGTATTTTGCTTACAAGTCATGTATAAGACTGTCAACGAAATTAGAATTGAAAAGCACATTTTGGAAGAAAAGCATTCGTTTTACAAGCTTAGATTATCGAGTAACCATTTTTTTTTTATAATCGATTATGATCTTCGAATAGTCGAATCTAAATCATGTAATTCAATCCATATATTCTTTAATTTATTTTCTATCAAGAATTGTAGATAATATTCGTAAAAGAATGTCGAATATTTTGCACGTGTTAAGCATAAATTTCCATGTTTTAAGGTTGAATATATAAGTCGTTTAATTTCCGCATACAGACAATTAGTAATATACACAACAATCTATGTCATTTCAACGTTTCCGATTTATTTTCTTTTAAAATAAAAACCCAAAACAATATTTATTTACGGAAGTGCCATTAATTTCTATCTTTTCTCATGATATGGTTGACCGCTGTTAACGTAATATTTTAAGTTACTTATTGTTTCTGTTATATCTGTTTTCAAAAAGTGAATTAAAATAAGAGTAAGCAATAATTGTTAAAAGAATATTCAATATAATCAAATTGACTTCCGTATCACAAAAAAAGATGAAGAAATGTTAATGTTTATGTACCCCTGTTGACGGTCTAGACAATAGGATACTAATAAAAAAATAACACTAGACTTTAGTTCCTTTGTGATATTTCTAACTTTTAATCTATAAATTTGCATGACTTCCATTAGAACTTTTGAAACCTCTTCTTTATATTGTGTATTGACCAGTTAGACATCCCAAGAACATAGTCACTTCAGTCGTTTTTTTATTTCACTCCTCATTTCTCACTTATTCAACGCTCATTTTAACCTACTATCACATCTAATATCAATTCTACACACTTTATCCACTGTTTTTGGCCTTTGTTTTGCCGTCCCGATCCATAACAGGCCACTACCATATTTTCATACTACACCGATCGAATAATCAACCACACGCATGAAACTTACATATTAAATATCGTGAAACATAATGAGAAACGTAGGACATCCAGATTATAGTTTGTTGTTTGATGCGATCTCATTTCTTTTCATTTACAAGATTGATTGAGAAAGATTATCAGGTAGGTACAAGATGAAATCAACGAGATATCTACATGAACGAAAAAATTCAGTAAAAATATAAATTAAAATTTATTCACTTCTATCAGATAATCATAAAGAAAAAGAGATTTCACACATTAGTATACCGTTTAATCACAGTGCAATGTTAGATCATGTTCGTAGTTGATTATTTATGTAGAAAGTATTCTCGTTTTATAGATACTAATTCACTTTGAGAACATTATTTTTTTCGGTGATATGAGATAGAAGGAAGGAGGCATATGTAAATAACATGTCAAAATCAATAATATTATATGTATTTGTATTCATTACCATTTAGAAGATTATCAAATGTTTGGGGCAAACGATCATTGGAACGACGTCTATCCTCAACATGGGGTAAACGAGGTATCAGCAGTAATAGTGATGAAAACGTACTGGATGATTTATGTGAACAATATTTATTAACAAGAAGATTGCAAGAACCAGCGAGTCGTAAACATGAAATGCAACATTTGAATTCAGACGAATGTAAGTAAAATAGCTGATAATTCGTTATTTTTAATTTAAGCTATGAAGTTAGATTTATATTGTAAACTAAATTCATTATTTCTAGATTACACACTTTACAAAGATTGAAGTTATGTAATAATAAACTCATTGTTTCCAGAAATAATATTTGTTTTCGATTATCTTTTTGTGTTTGTTTTCGATTTAATTCTAATATAATACTATTTCTAGAATCTTTACATTTAAACACTTTTTTTTTCCGTTTTAGCGAATCCAGAAGTTCATGAGTTGTACCGACAACCTAATTATCTCGAACATACCGATCAAGAACCAAATGAAGATACCAGTATAGATGAAACAAGAAATTTATCGTCGTGAATGTGTTTTTCCTGCAATATTTTCTCTCGTTCAACTGTGAGTTATATATGCAACATGAAGTCAATCCCATGTATATTTTTATTATACCAACGGAATATCAATTTTTTACATATTTATGTATTGTTTACGCGCCTATACCTTCTATTTCCGTTTATTCAATAAATTTAAATAAATAAACGTTTAAGGGTACCCCTCCCCTCTTTTTGGGCTTTCTGTAGAAATGCTGTGAAATAAAAACTGAAAGTCACCAAGGCTTCATATTTTTAGAACTGATTGAAAAGTCAATGAAACATTTTTTCGTTTTTGTTTCAAGTTTTTAACTATTACCGTTTACGAGTTTTCCAGAAAACTCGGTTTTTCATTGTGTCACGTTACGATCTCTCTTAAATTTCATCCGATCGAATTAAAATTTTAACAGAGGTACTCAGGACACTGTCGCATAGGTATATTTGGGAGTTATTTTCAAGGCTTTTCTTTGTTGAGTTATAGAAAAAATACTGAAAAACGTCTCAAAAACCAAGTTTTCCAGGGTCAGAAGCCCCCTAACTCGGTAAAGAAAGATCTAAAATAAAATTCCAAAAAAAACACCTCTGCAATAGTGTCTTGAGTATAGAGCCCTGTGGGATTGAGTTTTTTCGTCCCGATCCCGATCCCGAAAACTTCTTTTCGCCAATACCTATGCTGATCCCGTCCCGTAAGCATAATTACAATCCCGTTAAATCCCGAAATTTTTTTTCGCTAAAATACAAACAGCTGTCGCTCGTGTGCGACAGGCTGAAAGAAAGAATCTGATTGACTGTCGTGTGAGGACGACAGTTTCTTGTGTGTGTTTACTTTATCGGTGAAATAAGTTATCTGCTAATAAAAACAGCTACCAGTACCAATTTTTTGTGATAAAGAATATAGTTCCAATAAGTTGGAAAAAGAAAATCCCGATCCCGTCCCGTAAGCTTGATCCCGGTCCCGCTCCCGATCCCGTAAATATTTGTCCTCCTATCCCGATCCCGATCCCGCAGGGCTCTACTTGAGTACCTCAGGTAACATTTTTAACTCGATCGAATGAAATTTAATGGGGATCGTAATATGACTCAATGAAACCCGGTAGAAAAAAAATAGCTTTCGAGAAACACTCGTTTCGTACACAGGTCACTTTCTCTACGGCATTTGCCGGGACGCTTATATCTCCACGGAAACTCGTCGGAAAGTTGTGGAAAATATCTTGTTGTAAAAAATAGGAATGTTCGGTTCTCGGTTCTTGCGAAGAACCGAAACCGCGGTTTCTTAGACGGCTCCTTTTTGTCGGAACCAGGACTTTTTTACTTGTCTTTTTTCTAAAAAAATGTAAACACTATTGAGAAAGCTACAAAAGAATATATTTGCCTGTCATCCTTTAAAAGAATCCTTTCACTTACTATAAAATAAATTCTGTTTCGTTGAATTCTAACTGTCTGAAAAATTATTTTCCAGTTTTAAGCTGAGAACCCAGCATCGCGGCTCTGTTCTAAGTTCGGAACTGGAACTGCGGTTTCTTTAGTTTCAGTTTTAATTCGAGAAGATTTCGATTCCAGAACGACGGTTCTCGGTTCCAGAACCGAGAATCGAACGTCCCTAGGAAAGAAAACACTTTCTTCTATTAGACTGTGTGTAAGAAAAAATTTTGAATGTACAGAACAGGACAGAAAAGTTTATGAAACTAAAAAATTGAGATTTTTTAGGCTTTGACGGAAAAACTTCAGTAATGCATAAGTTTTTGAAGAACGGTTGGAGAATGCTGAGAGTGGTCTCATTTTGTAGCCCACACTCTTTTCTACATTAGGCTATGCTCAGCTCAAAATCCGAAATTTTTTCAGAAAAGAGGAATGGGGCATCCTCAAGAATTTTATGAGAGAATAGATTTACTCTCGATATGAAATCAGAATCTAATGAATAAACTTAAGCCACAATTTCTTAGTATTCTCCCCATTTGACTTTATAGTTACTAGCCATTTAAAGAAAATAAACTGTCAGTTTGATATCTAGTGAAAAAGAAAGTGGATGCACAAAAGTGACAAGCTCTTGTTGCTCTCAGTGTTTCTATTTATTTGAACGTATTGTACAAGAAAAACTGAAGTCTATTCTATTTATTACTAACGTCAATTTGTAGGCTCATCCTGCACCATCAAATCCGTAGTTCTCCTCCGGCGACTATACGTCTCTTAAGGGCCCCCCTCAGAAATGAATTTTCGGTCAAAAGATCGGTTGCACATGGAAAGATAGCCTGAAGTGTCTACTTTTAATCCTTTTCTCGATGGGAACCGTGTTTCGAATCGAATCAGTGGAACGACATCCTGATAGAAACATCTGGAACGTGAAACTAACCATGACTGAAGAAGAAGATGAAGAGTTGAAGAAACTCACTGAA
>CAJNOQ010006243.1:0-13959 GCA_905250885.1 Didymodactylos carnosus
CATATTTGAAAATTTTTCCTTGATTTTCATTTTTGATGAAAATCTTGGTAATTATTCGACGTGAAAATTCAGAAAAAATAAAAGTGATCGAATAGGATAAGAAAAGCACATCATTCGACTCGATTTTCGACACTGATTCCGAATATAATATTTTCATTGCGTAAAAGTTGAGTTCTGATGGAGAAAATTTCGAATTAGGGGTAGAATTCCCACTTTTCTCAGTAAATGAGGTATAATTTTTGAAAGAAATTTTTTCTCAAAAATCGGCACGTATAACTTTGTTCAGTTTTTCACGACGCGTCGAATGACGTCTTATTTCAAATTTTTAGACTTTCCCTTCGAGACTTGATTGGTTTGGGAGCAAAAGTTCCTGGTTTGGATTTTCGGCTGTACCAAGAATCCAGTTTAAGGTTCGAAATACTCAAAAGCACATGCGTAGATGCAGTTTTTGACGCTGAATCCGAATACGAAAGCCGCAGACCTACGCGACCTAACGGTGCAAAGTTATCGAGTTTTTAGTGCAAAACTACCCGTTTTAGAAAACACGACACTACTAAAGTTTTTCGAGTTTTTGACGGGGAAAACTTTGTCTAAAAGATCTCGCGACCACATATTCGTGATCAGCGTTGAAAACTGCATCGAATGAGGTATAAATGAGCCAAATCTAAAATCTGCTGCAATCCTGCCTTAGCGGCATCTTAACGAAAACACTTGTATTTTTCTTTTTCTATTAGAACTCTCTTTTATAGAGACAGCGTTCCGTAATATCTATACCGGGTGCTTCCACACAGGTGGTCCCAAATTTACATCAATTTTCAGCCGGCAATTTCTTACTATGTTAGTTTTGTAGAGCTCTTGGAGTTGTATAAAAATTCATTTTTTTTTTCGATTCAGAGTTTGCGCGTTGACTGGAAAACTGAGTCGAAAAGCGCGATTTTTATCAAAAATCTCCTCCAGATGTGCTTTATTTTATTTTAACGAAACACGTTATAAAAATTTTGAAGTGATCATTAGATAGAGCTCCCATGTAGCGTAATTTTCAAGGTTTCAACATCTTAGCTGATCCAGTGGCAAATTTTATAAAATATGCTCCAAAACGGATTTTCAATCCATTTTTATAATGGGTGTAAATATCCACTTCCTTATAACCAAAATGTAGCTCGTCCCAAGGATCTTTCAAAGGAACAAAGCTGAGCTCTGAAGTTCTTTGTCCTTTTAAGTTATTAGGCTCAGAAGATGTTGGTCCCGACCAAAATTTCGGACTTTGTGCTCGATTTTCTGAAAAACTACACTGCGAAAAACTAATCTGCGTTAAATTTTGTCCGTAAAGACAAACGTATGATAGCAATGTTAAATGGCACCTTTGAGTGCGCAAGTGAAGATTGGAAACTGATGGTAAGTGCATGGTTTCCAATGTTATCGTCAGATCTTCTAATTAGTTTCTTTCTTTCATCTTCAATTAGTCTTTGTATCTACATCTATTTGATCCCTTCATCCTTATATATATCTAAGTGGTTCCCGACAAGCTAACATCGGAAACTAACGGTAAGAAGTAGACGAGAAAAAGAACATTCTGCTGTTCAATGAAAGAATAGCTAACAAACATCAATATAGTTGGTTTGAGCTAGACTTCTTTCATCGTTGTACCGTGAATGTTGATCAAGATCTTGATCAGATTTGTTCAAGTATTTGAACTTTCTGTTCTTGAAAATGTTGTAACAAGAGCTTGATCAAGAAATTTCAAGAAGCAGAATCTTTCTAGAACTTGTGCTGATTTTCACTTTCTGCAACACACAAGGATATGTCTCGAAATTAAATATTACTCTTGCTAGGTCTAAATACATATATATATAAAAACGACCAAAATGGATCTCCGCATTCTTGCAGCTATTTTCATGAGCTATTCACTATCATTACATGAGGAATGGTTTATAATTAAAGTTTGAATGGTAGCGCTAAAAGTGTAGATCCGAGGCGACCGTTATTTTTTTGGATAAAAAACAATAGTTATATTTTTATTCCTTCACACATATTCTGGATCAGACCTGAAGCTCTAGGGATTAATATATTTGGAGAAGAATTCCATTCGCATTTCCTATCGAAAATAAATTATTAATGGCAATCCAGCGTAGAAAAGATTGGTACTCTATTACAACTTATTTTTGCAATAGAAGGCATTTCGAAGCTTCGAAAATACGGAAAACTACATAAAATTGATTTCTCTATCGAACTACATTGAAATCAAAGCATGTTGAGGAGGGACAGATATCCACAGGATATTCCATCCCAAGCCGCAAACACTGATACAAACATTCAGTCTCTATCAGAATCGACGACGATAAAAGCAACAGCAATATTACAGAAAACATGTATTCGTTGTCACAAAGGAGTAAAAAGAGACATTTCGAAACTGTCCCGTTGATCGATGGACTCGATCTGTAGGTTTTTGCTTTTGAAAAATATACCACGGAATACATTTTGGTCATTGTCCCATCGCAGTTGAATGACATGCTGATGGTCCTAAAAGGAGAAATATAGGAACTTTAGCGAATCAAGTTCCACAGGATCTAATTAGATCTGGCTCCAGAACCACTCTGTCGATTTAATTGCCTCCAAAAAAAAAGAAATTGGTAATTCAATGATCCAAGATTCAAAGGAGCAAAATGAAATGAACTGATGAAACTCTCAATGGATCTAGTTTCACAGGATCTTAAGCGGATTTTCTTCCAAAGTTCCTGAAGCAGATTTAATAGCTAAAGGTGCCAGACAGATTGAGTTTCATAAGAGAGAAGACTGGAAAAACTAAGAGGCTTCATAAAAGTTTCTGCTTTCTCAATTTTGTGGCTTATTCTCAGAGCTACATTTTTGAACCGAACATCTGTGTTGATAAACATTTTTTCAAACAAAAAGTTCTAAAAATAGCTTTTGTAGTATCTGCGTCAGAAAAACAAATACCTATTTATATTGAAAATGTTACAAACGCATCCAATTTTTCATGCTCGAATTGTAAACAGATTAGTGAAGTTTATTGGAGAAAAAAAGACGAAATATTATGCATTAAATGTTATGCTGCACACCAACGAAGAGAATGTAAAAAGTTAATCATTGACAAAATGGTGAGAGGCAGTACACTCTGAACAAGTGTGACTTAGGATCAAGTTTAGTCACATCTTTTTAGAGTGTAATGTACGTTAAAAATACACTCATTACATCGCTTATATATAGGAATTTAATTTTAACGATTGGTATTAGCATAAAGATTGTACAAAATGTTTTGCGTGTGGAACGAATTTAGTTGATAAAGGTGTCGAATTTATCGACGAACATCTTTATTGTTTATCTTGTTATCAGCAACAATTTGCTAAACACTGTGTTCAATCTTAAAAGGTTAGTTGAGTATGTAGTACATAAAAAAATTTAGTGTTTGGTTTCACCTATAGGTTATTGTGAAAAATTATGTAATTTATAAAAATGAGCCATGGAAAGGTAAACTATTGTTGTAAATAAAAATGAAAAAAATCAGTTGTCTATAGGCATAGAGAATGTTTTAAATGTACAAATTGTGAACAATGTATAGCAGTTGAACAAAAATTCCCTGTTAAAGATGGTAATCCATACTGTTTATCATGTTATGGAAAATTATTTGCATTAAAATGTGCTGCTTGTACAAAACCCATAACTGGTAAGCAGAACAACCTCGATACTTGTGTAACTCTTTGGTGGTACCTTATATTTAAAAGGTGGGATAGATGTAACTATTAATAGTATGAAGTAGGTATAAAAGTGCAAAATGATATATCGGTAATGGTGAAAACCAACCAGGAATAACAACATCATCTAGTTTATGATCAGATGATAACAATCTATTGAGTCAATCGTAACTATGCTAAAGTTAAAAATGAATTACAATTGAAAATATCTACAAAAGTTGAACAATTGTACATTCACAATGGTTGTGGCGAAACACTGTATGAGAGAAAGATCAAAGGAACTAGTACGTATCGAAATCATATATCAAAATGGGATATCCTGCGATCGAAATAAAAGTGACGGCAGCGATGAATTAACGTATGTCACTGTGTAACAAAGCGCCTTGCTTTATTTTGTCAAGTACAAAACTATCTTGATCGATTTTCTATCTTGTTCCTTTTATTTAGTGACAAAGTTCGCCCTGAACTACATTCGTGAAAAACACAGCTATTTGACTCATTCCCAGTTGCAAGCTAATTGACATTTTATATATTTTTCAATTTTCCATTTTGCTAGCCAATTAATTAGGAAGAAATTATAGATTATTATTGTTAATAAAAGAAAGAATAAGCTGATACAGCTGTTCATTACAAAGGAATTCAAACTGTCCCGAGGTGTTCTTAGCATTTTTCAGACGACCAAATACATTATTTTACACGCAAAATATTCAGAGATGAATTGAGTTGGATGTATGAATAATTATATGTAGTGTATCTGATAGAATGGGAAAGAAGCTGCCACCTCCGACCCTTTGGATTCCGTCAAGATATCTTTGCTGTAGATGAATGATAAGCTGTGTTGGTTTGTGGGGTCTCGTTAAACAATGACACGGATTCGTGAGATGTGTACTTGCTCAGTATAATAGTAATGAATATGTTGAACGTCATAGTTTAATCGGTCATACTATCGAGTGACTTTAAATGCATCGTAGTATTTTAGCGAGAACTTCCGTAAATTTTTGGCATCATTTGTTTAATAAAAACCAATCGACCGGCTGTTAACTTTGGTAAATCTGTGGGTTCGGGATCATATGTATGATAATAAATGTTTTGTTGTTGCTTTGTACAGGGGCGGAAATAACGGGAGGGTGCGCATCCCCCGAATAATTGAAAAAGCTGTTGTTATTTTATCCATTACTCCTCACAAAAAAAATTTTTTTTATCAATTTCACACTACATCAGAGAGAAATTTTAGTTTACACCCCCTAATGTTCGGCTCCTGTTTGCGTCCCTGACTTTGTATTATACCTGGCTGTGGATTTTGCCTGTTTTAGACATCTAATTAATTGTTCATAATAATCATTTGCACATGATGATTGAGCAACTGAAGTGGGTACGTCGAATGGTAGAGTTGGATCGCCCCAATATAATATTAAAGGGTTCTATCTGAGTTGTTGCTTATGCAAATGTTACAAATGGTAAAAATTTATCCAAGTCGGTTTATTGTTGATTGACATAGGCACCAATTTCGGCACACCGTATTGTAATATCACTTTTTCAACGAAAGATTTAGCTGCTGTTTCAACTGTACAATTGACAGTTTTTTGAGTTGTCCATCTGGATAAGTAATTAGTGCAAACTAGGATATATTTATTGCTAGACATAGATGGTGGAAGCAGACCAAGAAAATCTAATCGTATTAGAGCTGATACTCCAGTTGGTGGTTCAATTGTTTGAAGTGTGACAGCTGGTTTTGACCGAGAGATTTTAAATTGCTGACATTTTAATTATATTAATACAGTCTCTTGAATTTAAGTAGCGCAAAAAAATGCGGATTATTGGTACTTGTCAATTGAGGCTGCGTTCCCTGTACTCAAATTATTTCTTCAACAAATAAATGCAACGCAATAGATAATTATATGGAATGATAGAGAATGTTAAGTTGTATTAGAATATATAATTACTTTTTTTTATAAAGAAATGTTTTATGATGATTAAGGCCAAACATGATAAAATACTGCATATATGCATAGAAGAAAATGCAAATATTAGGAAAATATCTTCTAACCTTTATGACAAGATATTAGTTTTCGTTTTTTCTTTTTTTTATGACTACATTCATTGAAGGTAAGAAGTTAAATATATTTTTTGAATAATTTTTATTAAACTTATCGTTGTGAGAAAGTCATGAAATATAAGAATATCTGATCTCAAACAGAATCAATACTATGCAAACATTTAATGCTTCCAGTGTTATGTTTGTGAATACTGTTTGATACTTCCATTTTAGTCAATTTGAGGAAGGTGTGATGGTGCAAATTTTGGATGTTGTAGATGTTATGGTGGTAAACGGCAAACAGTAAAATTTGGTAAGAGGGAAATAGACGATACTTCCACCTGTATAACAATATCAAATTTAACCAATTATATTGGTATTCCTGGTCTTTATGGTGGATTTACAATTGAATTTCAAAAACAAATTGATAAAGAACAACTGAAGCTAATAAATATAGAAGAATTGTGTCAATGTAATATCTGTTTATCAATAAAAAATTATCAACTGATTGACTCTTCCATTATCGATTTGGATGAATTTAAAAAATGGTCTTTAATAACAAGTAGTTGGAGTCGCATGGCACAGGGTAGTGCAGAGACACATAAAATTAACTCAAATGAATATCTTCTATTAGATCAAGATTTTGTTTAATCATATCTGTAGTGTAAACATTGTTGAATATTGATTACTATAATGATTTTTGCGAAAATAAATTAAAAGATTTATAGAATAAGAATAGTTTTTAATAAATGTAGCTATAAATTTGTATAGTATATTTCTGTTACAGTTGTTTAACTATCATGAAATGATAACATGAACTCTTTAGATAAATGTTGTATCTGAGAATGAAATTGTCTCTATTGACAAAAAAAATTGCTTTATTTATTATAATTGTAAAATGTAAATTCATCTACATCCATAATTTGTATAAATAACATAAGAAAAACAAAAGAACTTAAAGTTTATGATGATATAACCCAGAGACGTAAATTATGAAGGTTGAAGGAGCCATCCTCTAGCTTTTTTGATGAAACTTTCAGCAAATGTTTGCCATATGAAAGTGAGGTTATGAAATTCCTTTTGCCTCGCTGTCCCTTACCGTTCGCGTGTTTTCCAGAGTCCAAGAAGCCAAAAATGCACCCTCGACCGTGGAACAGGCTTTTTTATTATACTTCAAGATAGAGACCTCGAGTTGGTTTTATTTTAGACTAGATGCCTAGCTAAGTTTTTTTGAATTAGGTGCGATTTTTGAATTAGGCCTTTGTTGGTTTTCTACCGATCCAAAACTCCCAAAATCACTGAAAAGGTCTTTCAGGTTTACCAAAGATCGTGATTTATCTAAAATCTAGGGCCTAATTCAAAAATCTACTCTCATCAAACTTTATACTCGTTCGATTAAAGAGATCTAGTTTAGGATTGTAGAAAAATCAAGGTTGGGCCAATAGTATGTATTTTTTATATTTTGCCATGTACGATCGACATCAAAATGACCAATTAAAGGATGGTCATGGTGTTTGAATAATATTTCTTTAATAAGAGCTTTTGAAATATACGGTAGAGCACGCTTAATTCTCCCGCACTGTTAGTTAGTTAGAAAAAAATCCCGGTTCACACTGTTTTACATTCTGTTGAAAGCTTTACTGTATGATTGCGCTTTACCTTAAAAAACAGGGGAGATTATATTCGTTGAATAAAGTCTGCTGTTTGTGAGATTCTTCTGGTAAAAAAATGAGCTCTGTAAATTCAAAAGGAGAGGAGAAGTTTTGAAAATAAAAATTACGTTATTCTTTTTGTAACACTCGTTAGTATAGCATGATGTGACTAAACAGCAGCGCACACCATACTTCTATCCATACTCAAGTATATATAAGCCATTTTCTTCGTCCTTTGACATCTCTTCGGCAAATAAAATGTTGTTCTGTTGATTGTATGATGATTTTTCTCATCCCTTTACATGTTTCACGATGCTTGTACAACATTGAAAGAACATTGAAGAGTGGAAAAAAATGAAGACTGCTTCGTTTCATAAAAATGTTCTGTTACAAGAAGAAGAGAAACCAAACATCACATCGGGGGACAACTTCGCATAGTCAAACTCGAAATCCCAAAGTTTGTAATGATGATTACAACACTAGAATGAGACACATTTAGCGATAAATAGAAACAGGCTGCTAGCATATTGCTGAATAAATCAATTCATCTCATACAGACTAGCTCAAAATGTCGGCTTTCGCTTCTCCAAAAAGCTCATCAACTAAACTGATTAAATGTGGACGTGCACACACGAAGATCACGATAAGCCTGTAGTTTAAAAGAATATCGCAAACAAGAACCAGGTCATTGCATCAACACTTTTCAAGAATAATGGTCGTCAACAAGTGACGAAGTATTTCTGGAAGGCTACACTAAAACCAAGGAGCCCAAGTTCATGTGCAATAATAGAAAACAAAGATGAATGTTGATCACTACTGTCCTAATGTATTCTATATAACTAACATGAATATGATATGCAGCTACTTGATAGTTAAAATGAAAGCCAAGTAGTTTAATTGGATTAAGCAACCGACGGTTATCGGACGATGTGGGTTTGATGCTCATTCTGATTAAAATGATCCTTTTAGTCTCGTCTTCCATAATCTTCTAGTTGAAAACTTCTAGTTAAAAACTAGTGACGTGGACAGAGTACCCAGATAGTCCGCATTTTGCAGACAAATTTCGCTTTCTGTATTTTTTTCCGCAAAGTATCCGCAATTTGTCTTCTTCACCGTCGTCATGGGGTTGTTCACAAACTTCTACCTCTTTCAAACGTATAAGAAAAAAACGAGTCTTGATCTGTAAAACTCAGTGATTTTTTTGCTGAAAACTTAATTCTTTTATATGTTTGTATGTGCCAAACGGTATATCTGTGTCTGAAACTCTCCAATTTATGAATAGTCAATTTCAATTCATAAGAATGGTTTATTCTACTGCCGTGGTTTGCTGTTTACTGATAAAATTTATTTTCTTTCTCTACTCCTACTAGCGAAGAATAAGCGGCTATGAATAAACGACTATGTGACTGTATAAACGATAGAAAATAACAAACCTATAACGCGTCACTTCAGTAATAGCATGATGTAAAAAAACACATAACGTTCGTACACACTAAGGAAAAGAAAGAAACGTGACATCACTCTACACAGACAACAGTGTTAATGTATGTAATATATGTGTACCGTAACGTGAGCACACACTATATATAACGTGAATAAGAAAAGAAAATAGAAAAGAAAAAAAAGAAAAGAAAACGCTATTTTTCGCAGCTCTAATGTTAACTAGCTAAAAAATGTCATTTAAGATACGTTTTGTGGGCTGTTAATATACAATAAATTACACTGTACTGAACGTCCTTGGAAGTTTGAAAAAGATATCCTCAGATATATTTTTGTATGCTTATACATATACCTAAACCATTTCTTTTTCTTATTTCTCCCGTGTTCAGATGAGAAAAGATACACGTCTACGTTTGCGTATATATTTATATAGGAAAGGCAACAAGACAAGTCTTAATGATGCTAACTGTCTGGAACTAGCGCTATTGGATAGATTAAACAACATACAAAATGATAAGATGAAATATCACAAATAGGGAACGAAAATTTATTTATGTAAGCAAAATTGAAAGTGAGTTATGGTATACTGTCGGAAGAATAAGCAGAAAGTAGTAAGATACACCACCAAAAGCTGGTGACATGCACTTGATATTTTACGTTTATACGGTTAGATCTTTGCCACACTACGACGAAAACCACATGTCTCTCTATTCATCAATTCAACTATTTCGAAAAAAATTATTTCTAATTCTTAATTATAAATAAAACTGATTGCACTTACCTGCGAATCCAGTATACTGTCTGTTATATGAATGCGTATATATTAAAGAATTGCTTTCCAAAAAGATAAATAATTAAAAGTGTACTTGCTTACCGAAAAGTAAATAATAATTTTGATTGAATATATTGTGAAGCAATGAGTAAATCTTATAATGACAACGATGATGTGCACTTCGTCATTCGATACGATTCAGATATTATTCTGACGAAAGTTCAAGAAAGACTTTCTTACTCGATTATATGTGAATAATACAAAAGGTTCAAACGGTAGAGAAATAATTGAATGTTAAATTATTTGTACCATTTTAACTCGTCCAAGAAAGACGTGTAAAAGCCACTACTGCGTCTTGTTTCATTCTTTTAAGCACATCAATATCCTCGTGCTTTACTTGAAACATTCTTTCAACTGGAAGGATATAACTAATAATTCAACAAACTTTGTTAACGTCAGCAGCTTAGTCCTGATGAAGCTGATTCAAATCGTTATCATTATGAAGGTCTGTGTATCAGTGTTACTTAGAAAATATTTCAGTTAATGTTTGTTTTAGATAATAAATTTAGCTAAAAACAATGTGCCAATCTCATTTTCAAATTCAATTCTAAATAAAAATTCTGATTTATGGATTTATCATTTTCTCCATGCTACATCAGTGAGTTCACCAATAATCATAACCAGGGATCCCAGATCTTCTGATTTTTTAATCCTTTTCTGCCTCGTTTTTGCTTTTTTGTATCAAACAACTAAGGCGCTCCGATTATATTCCTCTAATGGAACTTCGTGTAACCAAGATCTTGACTTCTTGAATTTTTTCAGTAAGATCTTGGTAAGGATTCAAGAAGTCCAGATCTTGAACATCTTGTAATTTCTTAACTTCTTGTACCAAGTTCTTGGAAATTCTTGAATCATCGTTTTGTTTTACACTCTTGTGTAAATATAAGTGCGAATATTTTCACACTTAAAATAACTTAAAATTGTTTTGCTTCTTGACCATAGTTGTTTAAGGAACCCAGGTGAAACACGTCTTGTAAGACCTTGCGAGATCTGATGTTTTCTTGTGAAATCTTTTAATAAGGTCTTAC
This sequence comes from Didymodactylos carnosus, assembly GCA_905250885.1. Lineage (NCBI taxonomy): Eukaryota > Metazoa > Rotifera > Eurotatoria > Philodinida > Philodinidae > Didymodactylos > Didymodactylos carnosus. The sequence continues at coordinate 10,698 of CAJNOQ010006243.1, forward strand.
GATATGATCATACAAGACCTTATTATAAGATAATATAAGATCTTATGGAATCTTGTAACTTCTTGCTATAAGATCCCCGAAGATCTGGTTATGAGAAGTGACAAGGTCTTGTAAGACTTTATGAAAAGAATTCATATAATCTTGTAAGATCTTACAAAATCTTGTACCAGACATTGTTGACCCAGGTTGAAGAATTGTACTAAGATCGTATCTGAATCAGAATCGTAACATCATTCTCCTTGAAAAGCTTCAAACTCTTTTCTCTTTTGAACTTCACACGTCAGTTGAGCACATACGAAATGCATGGTTAAGAAACGTGGCAAAAGACGGTCCTGTGGCCGCCTAGGGTCAAATGTTAGAAATTATATTAGAAAAAGAAAACTGCAGAGGTATTAACAGATAAACAGCATAAAACAGGAAAGTAATTATCACATATTAACGGTTCATTACAACACAACCAAAATCGATAGAAAACGAATAATCTGAACAAAAAGCAATCTAAGGTTAGATCTTTAGAGTTATTACGTCATACTTTATATCATGACAACTTCTGTAAATGTTTATAATTAAACGGTAGTGTAATTTAAGCATATTCTCAGAATAATCTGTTGCAGCATTAATTAAAATAATAATATTTAAAATTAAATCAATAATTCCCATAACGATGGACATATACGTCTATCAGATACAGAAGAAACAACAATTTTTCTATCAATAAACTAGTAAACTGCTCCAACTTACACCAATTACATTACTTTTGACATTATCATTTCGACATAATGCACTACAATCAAATATAAATGAAGCTTCAGCATCACTCACTCATGTCAAAAGTTGATTCATCCATAGAGCCATCACAGTCACCGATATTAATCGGTTTCTTTTTGAGTGTTAACAGTAACATATTAAAATTTTGCACTATATCAGCTAAGACCGATTGATAAACTTGTGACACAGCCGAAATATTTTTCATTGATAACGAACGATTAAATAATTCAGAAACATCTTGTTTTAACTAAAAGCAATTGACGTACAGAAAAGGTGCGATACAACGAGGGATACGAGATCCAAACGTGAAAATGATCAGAACTAAGAATTCCAAAAACAGACCTTAGTGGCTTTACCAAAGCAGCAAAATGGTCAGGAATCCAGTAAGAAACTTATGGTTAAGTGCAAATGTATTTTCGTTTAATTTAGTGAGATTTCTCAAATATTTGGAGTCAATATTAGATTGCCCTCCGGAAGAAAAAGCTGCTCATCTTCTATTAGTTACTATTTGAATTACTCCATCTTTTATTGCTAGCTAATATGTGAACATACATTAGTCCACCAGCTGGTGCTGCTGTAGCAGTCTCAGGTTCATCATATAGCGCAAAACTCATAGGAGCTACTGGTTTAGCAACTAGTGAATTAACAGCAGTTTAAATATTACATTAGCATGTTTTTTCAGTAGCATTTGTAGCAAAACTAATATAAAAATTCAGATAAATAATAAGAAAAACTATAACTTTAAAATAAACTCAGTATAAAATAGATGAAGATAAAAAAATTTAGCCAGTTACCATCAAGAATTCAAGTTTCTATTTGCTACAAGAAAAAGATTCTTTTGCAGATGCTTGATTGCTCCGTGTTGTCGAAAAAGATATCGCTTTTGAATATGCTCAGTTTCACACTCGAAGTGGATAATGATATCATTTTTCATCTTTAGGTGATATTATCATTCTGCGCTGGGTCCCATATGGTGGGTCCATATGGAATTCGCAGGTGCTGGTGGAGCTCCATCATCATATGAACATAGTTCCTCATAAAGCACATACCAGAAAAACGAAATTCTCATTTTCTTGATCTCCCTACCTTAAAAAAACGTACATCAAATATTTTTATTTCTGGTATAACTATTCAATAGAATGTTGCAATTGTTTTCTTGTTATAGGAATCTATATCTATAGAACTAATGCTCTTTAAAAGCCTAAAATTAGTTAGTCTAGTTTTGTTTTTCTGTACCTTGCTTTTCGTATCGAGAATTGTGCTCGATAAAGTTTTTGAAAACTTTATAATTGACTTGACCGATATATACCTTGTACCGCTGGTATGAATGATTCACTAACTATTAATCATCAACCAAACAATGTTAATAAATTGAAATTGCCATTAAAGGACAAATCATTTTTGAATATTACCTGGGTTATGAAAGTTCATTTGAATCTTCATCGTATTCTTTAACCGGTGATTTAGGGGGAATTGGCGTAGTTGGTGGACTTGTAGGAGGATATATCAGGGTTAAGTGGCTCGGCAAGTTATTCATCGTCTTCATATGGAGCTGGAGGTGTTGATGCGGTTTCAAGCTGCTGATACCAATCGCGATGGAACTTTAAGCCAAAGTGAATTCAGAAATTTTGTTGGCAATAATCTGTAAGTTTTAGCTCTAAAAGATGTATTGTCACATTTTTGCCTTTATTGTGTTGTTTAGGGCCTAATATGATGGATAAATGAGTGAATGCAAACGGTGATATAGATGAATTATATTCGGAAAATTACTATAAATGTTAAGAAGATATTTTCATGTGACTAGGCATTTCATTTTCTTCCCATTAGCATTATTTTGTAGTATCAACTTTTTTTACCTAACGTTTATTTGTAGGCAGATTGTTTCCTAGAATAAATCATGTAGTTAAAGGAACAGTTTATTGATTTGAAAATGATTAAGAAAATTATGGCATTCAACCTTACTCCAAAGTAGCGTCATATTTATAAAGTTATTATGGTCAGCCCTTGCAGTGTTCGTCAATAGTAGTGATTTTGAACGTATGGTTAAATTATGTCTGTGGCTATTAGCCTTTTGTGCAGTATAATATAATATGTATTTTACTTTACAAGAGAAAAAAATCATTTCAAAACGGAACAAATGAACCGACTCACGAGGGAACTGTCCCAAGTGTCCGCTAGCTTTTTTGTTGAAATATAGTGGAGAATAGGTTATCGACTATGCTGATTCCGAATATGACGATGGTTTTTGCTGCTAGGCCTTTGGAGACCTGGTTTTCTAGAAAACCAGTTTTTCAGAAACCTCAAAAAAATAACCCGAACCTTTCTTAATGAGGCATGATTGTAGCCCGCACATTTCTGATTAAAATGAGACCTCTCCCAACTCTACATGACCTTTCTTTGCAAAGTTATAGAATTTACAACAGAAGCCCTAAATGTTCATTGTCAGCTAAAAGCTACAGAAATAAGAAGAAATTAATTTAGGGCTCTTCGTGTA
>CAJNOQ010006244.1:0-13959 GCA_905250885.1 Didymodactylos carnosus
TATAAATTGTTATTACAAATCTAAAGTCGTTTTTTCATGCGTCCCAATTTTGTGACTTTCATAATCTAAAGGTGTTAACACCCCTTAGGGAAATTTAAAATTGCCCTATAGGGGAAATCGAAATTTTAATTACATATATTGATGACATATATATGATCTTTTGAATACGATCACATGCTATAAACGATCGCATATATAAACGATAATGGCAATTAAAGTCTTAGGATTTTGTAATAAATATAAATATAAAATAAGAATTTGTTATTGCGTGCGCAACCTACCCGTGCGCAAGATTCGCCGTGCGCAAGTTTCTCGTGCGCATCTTTCCGTGCGTAAGTTTCGTGGTGCGCAAGTTTCCGTGCGCATCTTTCCGTGCGCAACTTTCGTCGTGCGCATCTTTCGGGTTCCCCTCTTAAAGACCCCCCTCAGGTAAAAACGTTTTTTATCTTACATGCGATTTGGATGGCGCTTACAGTGACTAATGCTTACTGTCCAACTACCTTATGCTAAAAATTCGAGATCGAAGCGTTGCTGAGTTATTGCGTGACAACGAGCAAAATGGAGCACTTAGCAAAAAACGCCATGTCTTTTTTGTTGGAAGCAGCAGAAAGCTGCGGGTGGTCTCAAATGAAGTTAAACACCTAAATCTAAAGTTTTGTCCATAGAGATTTTGAATTTCGCTTCCGCTCATTCCCTACACATATTTTAGAGCTCTGAAACTCTGAGGAGTATTTCCCACTTTTCTCTGCTCAGAAAACGAAATTCAAAAATCGCTATGGACAAAATTTAGATAAATGTCTTAGCTTCAAAATGAAGGTTTTACGATGAATCGTCTAGGAGGAGGAGTAATTTTGCTGCGCCAAAATCATATTCTAAGCAATGGATCACTTCATTATTTATAATTCAGCGCCTTTAGCAAACCTACATAACTCTGTAAAACGAAGTCATACAAACCTGTGGATCATCTTATTTTGATTAGAACACTCTGCACAACATAGCCCCATGTTTGTTAAAACGGATAACCTTAAAAACTGAAATTTCAAATTTAGAAAAAGGTATTTTTTAGGGCTTTCAGAAGTCTTTTTCAAAATTCTCCAAAAACATTGAGTTTTTGTCAAATTGAAATGGATTCTGAAAGATGATTGCTTGGGATAATCAACCATATGCTAGTGGCGGATTCAGCCCGCGAGGGGTACGAGCGGCCGCTCGTACCTTTTAACCAAAAACTGTTTTTTCTCAGAGATCTCCCTTAGAATAATTTGTTTCTATGACGACCGCACGTATATCGCACGTACTAAAAAACAATTCTGGATCCGCCACTGCCATATGCTGACTTCAGTTTCGAAGATTTCGAAGAAAAAATCGAATTCGCGAGGGGGACCCCTCCTTAAGATGCTTAGATCCCTTCCTCTACAAGTGATGAGTAAAAAACGAAATTTTTTAAAAAATTTATTTCATACTATTTGCAATATACATTTTTAAAAAGTATCCCCCTTCAACATCTCTTGATGCTTAAGTAGTAAAATATAGGCTTTTGTTAAAAGCTAGACTAGCACGACAATTATACATCTTGATTTATTCAGTTATCAGTCATACATTCTTTTTTTATTTATAAAAATGCGCAACAATGTAAACAAATGTTTTAATTTCTTTTTATCACTATAAGAACAACAATATAAATAAACGAAAGCATAAAAAGAATTTAACAAATACTGGTTTTCCATCTATATGTACATGTGTATGCAATAAGACGGGAAAGAAAAACATGCACTAATAATTGTTAGTCTATCATTAGAACAAATAAAAAAGAAAAAATCGTACAAAATAGAAAACTGTTCTCTCTTTTACAATTTCTCTCTCTCTTTATACTTGTTAATGTTCAGCCGTGATTAAATTTTCCAAATTATTTTCACATGCAATTATTTGTAATGCCGCTATAAGATATTCGTTTAAATAAGCAAAATCAGTTTTATCTTCACTAGAAGAATGTGATTTTGAACATTGAGTACTAATAACTAATAAACGTTTGAACATCACTGTTAATTGATAATATTCAATAGAATCGCACCATTCTAAATCGAGTAGTTTTTTAACATTTGAATAATATATATTACTATTATCGTCTTCTATACATGATTCCAACTAGAAAATATAAATAAAAGACATGTTTCAAACTTTTAACGAAGTTTATTTCAAGCTTTAAAACTGATGCATACATGAAAACTATCCTGTAGTAGCAATGAATTTTACCTTTTTTTGTACACGAATTGTTGATGGTAAACATTGAAAATAACATCCACCTTCATGTTGTTCGCAGACAAATTTTGTTAATACATGCTCCCAAATATCTTGTGGTATCAATGGTTTTTTATCCGTAGGTAATGATCGTTTAGTTTTTATAAATATTTGTTGTCTATGTAACCAATTATGGAAAATTTCAATAAAACATATTTCCAGTAAATTTAAACGTATTTGATCGTAAATTGTTGATAATGAAATATCTTCTAAATGAACTAACGCTGTTATTGTTAGTGGTGGTGTTGTAGAACTATTCTGATCAAATTCTAGATGAAATTTTAATTCTTTTTGAACATATAATATTTGTAAAGCATTTTTCATTGCTTTGCCAACAGTCGTATAATGTTTGAGATGTTGAGCTATCAAATTTTCAAAAAAGAAAATAGTATTTACAAGCAACTGATAAATCAATAAAAAAAAAGAGCTCATTGTAGATACATCCAGAGGTGGGCAAGTTCAACCATTTCCAAGTCCAAGTTCAAGTCGAAGTTCTTCACAGCAGTTTCTGCACTATACAGTACGTCATAATTATATATGACGGGTAAATAAATTTTATTCATACATTGATGCATGTTTGACAAAAAACAGATTAATAAAATTAGGTATCAGATTATACTCATTCCGTTATTAAATGTAATAGACTCCTTGAACTTTAAATGGACTTGATAAAAAATCCCCAAATTTGAACTTAGATCTGTCCACCTCTGGATACATCAAATCTTAACTTACATTGGCCATTTGATTGTTGTATGATATTTTTTTGTCTTAATTGTATTAGCCATTTTGCAAATAACCAAGGAAAGCTAAGAATTTTTTTTCCATTTTGTGCTTGTTGTTTATAACACACCACATAACATGCTGAAGCTTTTGCTTGTTTTTGATCAGTACATTGTTCACATTCACAATCATCGTTTTCATCATTTACACTTACTTGATGTTTATTTTTTACAAATTCCACATAAAATAAACCATTAATTCGATCCATCAGCTAATATATCCAATAAATGCGATTATCAACGTGAAAATTGCTCTGTTCTGTTATAATTAAATATATACAAACCTGTTTCAACTCTACTTGTGCGGAATCAGCTATGTCTAAACATTGTTTTGACATTTGTTGCCGCTGTGAATCAAAACGACATATGAGATCAACATCGGATGTAAAGCGATAGGCGGCCATTATACTGTAGACATGTTCACGATACAATAAAAATAATTCTAATGCATGACGTTCATAGAATGAGTAATTATTGTGAATTAATAATGGATCAAGAACAATTGGTGTTGTTAATTCATCTAATGGATGATGATGCGAACATGCATGATAGATTTTTGTCCAACAAGGTTCGGAACGAACAATTGAACGAAAGAGTTTACCTAGAAAGAGAGATAGAAAAAATTTGAAGCATTTTTTTTCTTCAAAATCGTCTTTCGTTAATTCAAACGATCTATCTTTGAATACATTTTCTATCTAAGTCATACACACTCGTTACCAGCGATAAATGAAGAATATGATATGACGACTATTCATTTTTTAGAGCTACGAAGTTACTAACAAATGATTTTTATTTCAAATTAAAAATCTCTTATTACCTAGCACGTGCTCCGATGGATAAAGTTGAAATTGCTCACGATCAATGTAATCTGGACGCCTATAATCTAATTCTTTATTCAATTGTTTAATTTTCTCTTCGCTATAGGGATGTTTACCAGTTTTGCCTTGAAAAAAGAAAAAATAATAAACTATAACGGATCAGTAGTATAAACTAACAATTACTAACCAGCATCCACTTCTTCGCTGATGGCACCTGCTATTTCTATACATACTGGATAACTTACACTAAATTTATCAACATATGCCAAATGTAAATTGCTAAAACATTCAAAGAAGTATTAAGAAAATGATTTAAGTGAATATTGAATGTAAAATGTAGATAGTTAAGATCCATAAATAAATAATTATAATAATTAATACATACGAATTACTTACCATAATTTTCCAAGGCAATCTTGTTCACTAATGTTCAACACATTCTCAATAATATCATCACGTGTGACGGGACGATTTAATCTTTCCGGTTTATCTTGAGAATCGTAATTGTATGGTTTAAAATTTTCTGTTGTTGGAACTAAATCTTCATGCCAATAGACGGCATATTCATCACCTATGAATGAGAAAATAATGTTTAGATATGATCAAATCAATGGTAGATGATGGTTCTACTGGAGCAGAAGTGGCATTCTAAGTGAGGAAAGTTGAATAAGCAATGTCAACGAATCTTTTAAAGAGTTCGATTTCAAAGCGCAAAACACCTGGTTGGCTTACAAATAAGATCGTTTTAACGAGAGAAATTCCAATAAGAGAAAAACTTCAACACATACAAAACTGACCATAATTTGATCAAGTTCACAGCAGCTTTAAATTTGATAGTCGTAATTTATTGAAAATTTATTTAACGTTTCGACTTTGCTTCAAAATTGTGCCCATACGAAAAGACAATTATTTAAAACTGATCATATCAACTTAAAAGTCAGGGTCTAGAGGTTTTGCACCATGCCGAATCAAATGGTAATGTCAGTTTTCTTTCATTTTAACCTTCATAAGGGGATTCTGGAAAATCTGGATTTTGAGCTTATAGGTCTTGGGAAGATTTTTATAAAAAATTTTACTATAATTGAAATTTTTATTCAGTTTTCCAGGAGTTTCCTAGAAACTTCCTAAGGGCGTTGCAACTATCAAAATAAATATTGCAGTCAAAATTAAATTTTTTTCATACATATATAGTCCGAAGTATCCTCTACAAAACTGGATCCAAGCGACATCTTAGAAATCCATAGTTCGGGAGCTGTGGACATTTTCCCTGAAGCCTTAGCACTCCTATGTCGTTATGTTTGGGACTATGAGAAATGAATGAAAACATAGGTTATCGACTGTGTTGAATCTCGTGGGAATGTTAGTTTTCAGAACAAAATGCAAGGATCGAGTGAAAACTTATCCAAGGTGACGTAGCCTATTTTTGATTATTTTCATCAAAAATTAAATAATTCATAACTCAGTCAAAATCCATCCAACCTACTTCAGAATGTCAGAAAATACTTTATTTTACCGGAAATACTCGTAAATACTCATTCTCATTCTGTACGTAAAATCAATAAAAAATATTCTCTTAGTTTCGAAGATTTTTGGAAAATCTTTCTAAAAATCAAATTTCTGTTGGTTTTTTCAACATTTATTGAGCTTTATGGTATGCTGCAGATAAAATAAAGTATTTTCTGACATTCTGAAGTAGGATGGATGGATTTTGACTGAGTTATGAATTATTTAATTTTTGATGAAAATAATCAAAAATGGGCTACGTCACCTAGTATAGGTTTTCACTCGATCCTTGCATTTTGTTCTGAAAACTAACATTCCCACGAGATTTAGCAAAAAATTGGCTGACTTATAGTTTGCGACACAACAACTTATTCTTACCATCTAAATCTGATCCACTAATTTCATTTGGATGTGGACGTTTTCCTTTTCGCGGAAAAACAATTGTATCCCTTAAATGTCTTAATTCTGGTACATCAACTGCTTGAAATGTTCGAATGTCGCCGGGATGATGACATGGATGCTTTGTTATTACCACTCGTTGTTTTAAAACTGTTAATAATTTCGTTTCTTCTTCATTTTCATTTTGATTGTATAATGGTTTTGGTGTTCTCATATTTGTAAATTGAATAAATACTTGTCCATATTCTAATATACCATATTCATCAACAATTCCAATCATATTTCGAGCTTTGGATTTTGATATTTTTGTACGCGACTTTTCTAAAAAATAAAATTAAGTTTTATTAACATTGAAATAATAAAAAAACCTGTGAGAGATGAATAATTTTTTAAAAATAGTCATTTTTCTCAGCTCTTGCCTTTTAATTTGACTAAATCATGATGAACAAATGTTGTTATCAACTGTCGAAAAAATGGTTCCAAAATTAAATTAATTTGTGCTTGTAAAATAAGCTGTCTTAATGGAAATAAATTACGAGTCATTTTTGTTGCCAATAATTCATAGGCACAAGACGGATAAAGTAACGATTCAACGAGCCATAAATGATGCTCGTTTTGTAAAAGTAAAAATACTGAATCATGAATAAGACGATGTGATAATAAAACTATTGTTTGACGATTAAGATAGAGTGCTCCTAAATAGTAACGATAATGGTTATAGGATAGAGAGATAGGATCAGAATCTTCAAAATAATCGTACTCGGTGCTGATATTCGACACGATTCCAAAATATCATGTTCTGTACTAAATTTTCTCATACTGTTTCGTATCATTAATTGATGCTCACTATTATCTAGTTCTGGACTAACAGATATCGTTCCCTTGCATCCACCATACCGTATTTGCATAACACTAAATGCATGATGAACACCCAAATATCGACGAATCTGACGTAGAGCATAGATAAATAAATAGATGAGAGAGTCAATATTCAAAGTATTATCTTTTAAGACGTACATCATTTCTTAATTTTGTTGACATTGTTCCAACACCATCAGTAAAATTATACTTTTTATCAGGTGTTTCAATATCGGCAATATATTTTACCACTTCAGCTTTTATCTAAAAGTTCAACAAAATCTATTCACATAAAAACCTACTGTCTACAGCGTGTATCAAGTTTACTTGAATAGTTGCTGTTGTACTAGTAAAACATTGTGCAATTCGTGATGTATATTTAGCTACAACTCGTTCATTATCAAAATTTCCCATCCACAGATATGCATCATGAAATGATAACGATTTTTCTTGTTCATTATGATAATAAAACCAAAATTGTTTTGTTCTTAATTGTGATTGTGAATGATGTAAATATTTATAAATACGATTTTCTGTTATATGAAAACCATTGGCTAAAAATCGTTTTAATTTCCAACGTAATTGTCGATAATCAGTTGGATAAAGAACACCACTATCTTCTTCACGTATTTCGACGAGAGCAAAATTTAAATGACCACCAAATTGTTGTTCACGTAAAATTCGATTTGTTCGACATAGTTTCAAAGGACGTATACAAATTGTTGATGGAGTAAGCATAATACTTGGAACATAAACGTAGTCTTTTGGTGGCTGCTTCAAACAACATATTGTTGTTGATTGATATTGTCCTAAGAGCAGAAAAAGAGAAATAAATCTAAAAGTTATAAAGAAGATTTTTCAAACATAGAACTGATAAGATCATACAGGTAAAAAATACTGTGTCTTTAAAATCTTATCCAACAAGATTATAGTAATTTGTCATTTCACATTATACGGCTGAGTAATAAATTGATGAGCAATATGATAAGTATTTAATTATAAACGTCATTGTATTGCGTTTTCTTGTTGAAAACAGCATTACTCAGTCATGTTTTTCAATTTAGCAGTGTATGAACAATTTTCTACCTACTTTTTTTATATTCAATGAGTTCGTCACATAAATTTAGGAAATAATATTCTTTTGCTCTTCTCCATAAATAAATACTTGTCTGATAAAATTCGTCGTCATCCTGAATCAATTGCAAACGATCAATAAACGATTTTTTTAAACGTTGTTGTAAACGATAACCAATCGACAATAGTACAGACCTAAAAATTGGAAAAAAAAGACATTATAATCTCTGTCAGTTTAAAATTCATCGGTAATTGAATAGCAAGTGAAATCTGTTCCATAAAAAATTAATAGTTTTTATCAGAAATCATTAGATACCTATGACTGGAGCCTAACTTAATTGAACATCAAAATGAAAAATGAACCTGGACCAGAACTTAACTTGAATTTGCACTTGAAAATGTGACCTAGACATGAATCTGAATCTAAGGTACAAAATAAACTTTTGAACTCGATGCTTTGAGCAGTTTTCAATTGAAAATTTTGGAGATTTATATAGCAAACTGATTTTGAAATACTCACACTGCCTGAACGCATGCCTTTATAAATTCATGCACTGGAGTGACTAAGCTTTACGCATAACATAAAAGGGACGTTTGGTTAGTTTAGATTTCAGTACACTAACCTCCCTCATTTTTTTCGCGTCATTTCGCTAAGAAACTATTAAGTGCTAATACTTACAGTCAAGACTTTATTGCTGATTCAATTCAGCGCGTTTGTCTTCTCTTTATTGCAATGCTCATTCTGAGCATTCTTCTTCCGAGATAATGATCAGTTTCAAAACGGCTCATTTGGAATTATGTGCATCAAGTTTAAAAGTTCACGTCGTACTGCAGATTCAGGTGCATATCCAAGTTAGGTTTAAATCAAGATCTGACAGAAACTGGTCCATTTTTCGGATCTAAAAGTTCAGGTCCGAGTTGATCTCTAACTTGCTTGTCTTTGAGATTGAGAACAAAACAGCCTAAAATTAAGATCTCTCAAGCCTTAAGACACGTTTAAACCCGGGCATAAATCTACTGTCTCTGATTTTAATGAAATGAATTTAATTCTTTTCTAGAGTTGTAAACTTTGTAAACTATCTTATTATAGAGAGATTTAACATCTCAGTCATAGTGTAATATTCGTTTGTTTTTTAAGTTTTATGCGAAATCCTAGTTTTACCATGCATAATTCTTGATAAATGATGAAAATGGTGGTTGCTGTTGAAAATTAAAGTTTAATCCAGATGATATATAAATAGATCCAAAACACACAGTTATTTTGTGTTCATAAAAAAAATTCAATAATGTTTTAAAACATAGTTTAATTTGTTCTAAATCATGAGTGGTTTCTTTATTGTATGTATGATGTTTTTCATAATTCATTTTTACAAGAAGACGAACGGTTGATAATAATGGACGTGGATCAGGATCAGCTGAACGAACAAAATTATCTCGACAATCTTTTGTTCGATCAGGATCTAAACATACAAACATAGATAACGTATGAAGTAGACAAGTAGACTACCGTAGGTACAAGAGTGGAAAACTTTTCTAACAGAATAATATATCCACACACACAGATTCTGCATTTTTCTATTGTCACTCACTATAATAATCGATACAATTTGCTTTCATATTGATATAAACAATGAAACCATCGCTTAATGTACTAATACAAACACATTGATCAATAAATTCATATTTAATTCGTTTTCGAAATTCATCTTTTATATTGTCTTTTGAATAATCCAAATCAATAGCATTATCATAAAATATTAATTTCCATTCATTCAATGTTGGCTTTTCAATATGTTCAAAACAATGAAATGTGTTCAAACTCACGAGTGATCCAAGACTTAATTGCATGTATATACCGTTAGTTATATGAAATACTTTTGGAGCAGACTGACTTGGGGACATTTGTGTTTGATCCGTGTCACTGTCTTCTGAATCAATTGAATCTAAGTTGAAAAACAGCTCGTTACTATAGCTCGATACAACGCAAAATCTGAGAACTTCAAGTCTAAATTTACTGGAGAACGGCAAACAAAAATATCTGAATACAGTCAGCCATTTGGACTTGTGGTGCAGCGCACACGAATAAATCTTTTTTCATTGTATGTATTACATTGTATGTATTATCATTCTTTAATTATCACAAAGTCTGATAAATCAGAAATATTTTTAAAAAGCATTAGTTTTTTGAAAGAAATTTTAGTCAGAATCACAGTAAAAAGTATTGTGTCGCATTTTGTGTTGCAGTAAAATGTGTCGCAGTTCCTGTGAGAAAATTGTGTCGCAAAAGAATGTGTCGCATAATTGTGTTGCCGTTACTAAGAACTTCTAGCCACAGTTCTTGAGGCCATTTGAGGATCTACTCTGTTAAAAAACTTGCTAAATTTTATGTTTTACCATTTTCCATAGTCTTCATTAGGATTTTTCTCGGCTTCTCTTCAATTTTGATGAGCTATAGATGACGCTAATACTTAAAAGATAAGAAAATTTTCGGCTTTTAAGTTCTTTCAATTTTGCATTGATGTTATTCGTGGATACAGATCCCTGTCTAAGTCTTTTTAACCTTTTTTCTATGTTAAACATTTTTTTCTGACGCAGACCAACCAATCCGAGGCCTTGACTACGCTATTAAGCTCAGATCTGGGAACTGAATATTTTGTAGGCCTGTGCTGTGAATATTACGGGCGGATTGAGCTCATCCACATTACGTAGTGCACCCAAAACGAACTAAAAATATTCTAAAAATCGAATAAGAGATCAAAAATACCTAATTTTCACTGTTTTCTTTATAGTAGAAATACTCAGCGGAATGTGTCGCACCCTCAATGGAAAAAATGTGTCACAAGTGGCTCCCGGTGTCGCAAATGATTATGTCGCAATTTGCGACACATGCGACACATTATTTTTTAGTGTGACGACGAAAAATTTTGATTAAGATTTCTTTCTTCCAAACTTTACATATGTTTTGATACAACATGATGATTCGGAATACGGAATATATTATTTATTTTCTTCTTAAAAAGTTCTATTAATTTGAGAACATCAAAAACAACGGCTTTTTCTTTCTCTTAAAATATTCTAGTTTAAAGTCTCTCTCTTTCTCTTACCTGAGTCTGTATCAATATCTGATTCATTAAAATTTTCATCGTGAAATGTTGGCCTATTTTGAAATGCTAGCCAAAATGTATCATTTCTATCTTGTTGATATTGTTTTAGTTTCAAAATAGCTTTTGTTGGCTGTTTATCTTGCAGTTGAAATGTATACGATTTTAAACCAAAATACCAATGTTCTTGTAAAATATCATTTAAATTATATGTAACTGAACATGTTTCTAAAATATGACAAACGCTCTTAAAACTTGTTTGTGAATCATCAACAATAATTGTAAGAGATAAATCATCTAGATCAATTTTTATCGTAAAATCTATTCGAGGAAGCGGCTGTGGAAGTGTGCGACGGGTTGATGAACGATGGTGGCATTGTTCTTGTTGATGATGGTAACGTTGTTTTTCTTTGGGAACATTTCTTTGAGAACGTTGAAAATAATGAACGGCCTAAAGAAAAAAAACATCTCAAGCTGAAAAAGTAGATTTCGCTGACCTATAACTCGCCACAGAAAACTCATTCATATATGGCTCATAATTCTGTTAAAACTTTGGAAAGTAATCTCAAAGGCGTCTAAGCCATTAGTTGTATTTAGTCAAATTCTTTTAATGATTCCATTCTTGACTATTTGATCGATTAGATAGGTTTTTCTATGAAAATAACGCTAAAGAGACTCGATTTGTCCACTACATGGCGAGGTTCTCTAACCTGTAAATAAAACTTTAAAAACGTTGAACTTTTTTAAAATTACTTTTTCGTTTAAAAGAGACTGAATTTACCTACCATCGTTTGATATTTGTCTGTAAGGCAAGACAAAAATGTTCGAAACCATGACATTTCACAGTTGGATTTCTAGAAGACAGAACCAATTTAATTGAAGGATTTCAGGTTTAATTTTCTCACGTGTACCTTTGTTGATAACATTTTTAACCTAGTCGGATTTCGAGTCCTTGGATATATAAAACATACTCGTTTTCTCTCCATTTAAACGTGACTTTATCTCATTTTATTAACGCTAGAACTGAAGATACATCACCATTTTTATCACAACAACAGTTGAAATAACTCAGATGGACTAAGAAAAAAAATTGAAAAATAGAAAAAATCGTTACACGTGTACAAATGCAGATCGTATACAAACTTATTATGGAAAAAACGCATTTGTTTCATACTAACAACAAAGAGAAAGAAATTTGCTCATCATATTGTAGTTAGAATACATAAAGAAAGAATCAAATAATAACATAAAAAGAATCGAATACTTTCTACAATAGTTGAAGAAAATGACTTAGAAGTTTAAAAGAATAAACATGACTAGTCGCCTTATGTTTTTCTTTTTTAAATGGAACATAGTTTCTTCTGAGTTATAGTCGATCATTAATCCGTTTTCAACGGTGTGTGTGTGTGTTGAATAAACATAACCAGCTAAAATATATGGCATAGTTTGCTAAATTGCTAATACAAGAGTATAAAGAATTTTGAGATGCGACATATTGCATCTCGAAAATCTTATACTCTCCGAATTAGAAAAGGAAGGTATGTTATTTTACACCAGATGCTAATACAAGAACACTGATCTTTTAGATAGTATTTTTATCTTCAACTAAATATTAAAAAATATCGTGTCCCTAAAATAGCTTCTAGATGAAAGAAAAGACAAACAGATTATTAATAGATAAAGATTAATAATCAATAAACGCCTTTCATGAAACTTCTCGTATCAAGAGCTTGAGTCATTGAGCCTTGCACGCAATATCATGTTAAGTCTTGAGTTACCATATTGTGTCACATTCTTGTTTGCATACTAGTACAATATTTTCATATCTAGGATATAATCCCGAAATTTTGTCTTTTGCTATAATTGTTCAAATATGAGCTTATACGACTGTTTGAGGGTTATGATTGCCGCACTATAACTCCTGCATTAAATAATCCTGGTCATAAACGTCCATGAATGCTCGTCCATTGATCATATAAGTTATCAAAAACTAGTTGTAATCAGTGTTTTATCTAGGTTTCGTTTTTCGGGTAGGCGCTTGAGATTTTTGGAGGGGCTATTGGCTAAAAACTTTGAGAGTGAAAGTGAGAGAGAGAACATCGTCTTTTTTTACGAAATCAACTGTATAATTTTCGGGTAGGCAAATCGAAATTTCGGGTGGGTACCGCCCACCCGGCCTACACACTAGATAAATCACTGGTTGTAATGAGCCAGTGAAAAAGGCAAAATGATTCCACTGGTCCTCTAGTTCAATCGTAATCATCTCGGCAAGTTCGGTCAAATGATACACCATACGAATCTCCTATCAATGAGGGATGGGCGAGTCCGAGTCAAAACTTGGACTCGATTCGGACTCAAAGACTGAGCAACATTGACTCGCCTGTGTGACTCGAGTCATTTATCCAAAAAGATTTTCAATTGCTCTTATAAAAAATTTACAATTTATAAGATTAAATTATCACTTCTTAATAACTTTTATCCTAATAGAATATATTGCATTAGAACAATTTTTTCAACAGCTTTTCTGCCTATCTATGCATATGGTCGTGAGCGATAAACTGTGTATATTACTGAATATATATATAGGCTAAAACAATGTATTCGTTTTATATACACACATGTTTCATTGTTAAAAATTCGAAACTATAAGGTTCATGATACTTTGGATATTAAAATATCCCAGCGTCTGGATCAAAAACTAGGAACTGGATAATGTGTCATGAAACTTGTTGTTAATATTTTTTATCAAAATAAACAGAAAACGAAATAATCGAAAAAATAATTTGGCTCGACTCGGAAACACCGGTGACTCGACTCGACTCGACTCGAAAGTATTTCAAAATGACTCGGACTCGGCTCGACTCGAAAAATGGCTGGATTCGCCCATCCCTGCTATCAATACTTTATTTTTCATATATGGTGCCCATTCTAACTTGGAAAACAAAGTATTGAGATAAAATTTGTATGATGCACCATTCGATCGAGCTCAGGAGCTGCACAGTGGTCATTTCCTCATAGAGCAGGCGGCATTTTTTGCCGACATAGTTTTTTTGAATCCAAAAGCACTTTTTTATAGGTTTTCGCATACGGTATTTCCAGCAGTGTGGCAAAGGTGAGTCGTGGAAGGTTTTT
>CAJNOQ010006245.1:0-13958 GCA_905250885.1 Didymodactylos carnosus
ATCGAATGGTGTATGAAGTGTCGAAAAATAAATTTCACTGCAAGGCTGCCCTGGGTGCATCTTACTTGCATGGAAAACTACTACTAAAAGTAAGTACAAGCATGTGGAAGGCTTCGCTTAAGATTAGGGATATTCGGTTCTCGGTTCCGATTAAGAACAAGAACCGCCGTTCTATTCCGTTCGATCTTCCGGAACCAAGAACCGGGATTCCGGCTCTGTACTTAGAACCGAACCGCAGTTCTCGCTTCTCAGCTTAGAACCGGAAAAGAATTTTTCAGGGATACTAAGCGGCATAACATCATTTCTTAGGATAGTAACCGGCAAATATACCATTTCGTAGCTTTGTCAATAGTGTTTTTATTTGAGTAAAAGAAAGGCTAGTACAGATGTTCACGTCTCCGTTCTCGAGTTAGGATCCGATTTCAATTTTTCTTTCTTACAAACATTTTTCAAAAACTTAAAAACTACTTTTTCTCACTTAGCTCGCTGCACTCTATTGCATGCATAAATCAATCAGAAACAAATTTCAATCAATTCGGCACCTTTTCTAATTTGACCTCATGGATACGTTCCAGCTGCAGTAATCTCAAAACTCCTAGCTCTTTTAGTCTATAAAATCATCTATCTAATTTTCTTTTGTGAAGAGTTGAAGCCGATGTTTTTGCTTCATTAGAACCACCATTAAACGGGCTTTGAAAGTATACATCATTTTGTTTCGTCACTGAGAAGTTTTCTTTGTATTTGAACACCTTACGAGGGAAGTACACCAACTGACAAATCGCTTTTTAACGAAACCGAGTGGACTATAGGTAGTCGACGATGCTGNTGCTGATTCCGAATATCACCATGAATGCTGCTGTTAGGCCTTCAAAGATCGATTTTCTGAAAAACCAGTTTTCGAGAAACTCTAAACAACAACCTAAAGCTTTCTTAATGAGGCGTAATTGTAGTCCATAAATTTCTGATTAAAACGAGGCATCTCCCAGCTCCACACGACCTTTGTTTGCAAAGTTATAGAGTTACAAGAAAAGCCCTAAATGTTCATTGTCACCTCAGAGTTACAGAAAGAAAAACGAAAATGAATTTAGGGCTGTCTTGTAAACTCTATAACTTTGCAAAGAAAGGTCGCGTAGAGCTGGGAGATGCCTCGTTTTAATCAGAAATTTATGGACTACAATTACTCCTCATTAAGAAAGCTTTTGGTTGTTGTTTAGAGTTTCTCGAAAACTGGTTTTTCAGAAAATCGATCTTTGAAGGCCTAACAGCAGCATTCATGGTGATATTCGGAATCAGCATCGTCGACTACCTATAGTCCACTCGGTTTCGTTGAAAAGCGATTTATCAGTTGGGGTACTTCCCTCGTAAGCCCAGTGAGAAATCGTTATCGACTGTACTTATAGATGTTAAGATTATCTTTCATGTTTCAAGTGTGTAAACTCTATGAATAGCATATATTTCTAACTATACATTATGCATTATGAAAATAAATTCGGTTTGGACTTAGTAGAGAGAATAATGGAAAATTCTATTTTTACGTGGGCCCTCTTAATCGATGGCTCATAGCACTGAAATAAGAGAACACATAGATCAACTAGATTACAATTGCGCTGTGCACAAGTTCCGATATCGGCCGGCTCTGTCTGTGACTGAATCTGTTGATCCAAGCAGATCCTATCAGTAGACTCTGAGGATTGGATTTTATTTACTCTTTAAACTGCTTATAAGATAAAAGAACAACGAAAGACATTGTGACTAAATGGTGCGGACATAAAATAACGGTAATAATCTATGTCCAACAGTCATTTTTGGGCCCCCTTATGGCTTATACCGTCGCGTTTGGATAAAATAAGTTTGAGTAAAGAACGTGCAATGGTCAATTTTCAGTTGCCGTAGAACACTGTCCCTTTTTCAAAACTTCTCTACGATGAGTAGTTTGCTGGATCATGGCGTTCTCTTTTCACAAAAAAAGTCGTAAAGAAAAAACAAAAAACAAAATTCACAGCATAAATGCTAAATGTCTGTAAATATAAAAATTTTAAATATATGACAGTGAAAATAAAACACATGATGTCACCGGAACAAATGGAGTGACGCTCTGGTACTACGTTGAGAAAAAAAATGAATTAGATCACGTCGAAATTTCGCGCCACAAAATGAATAAAGAAAAAAGTTAATTGAATAGGATGAGAACGAGAGGAGCTGTGTGACTAATACCGATAAATACAAATATTCAG
Source organism: Didymodactylos carnosus (assembly GCA_905250885.1). Lineage (NCBI taxonomy): Eukaryota > Metazoa > Rotifera > Eurotatoria > Philodinida > Philodinidae > Didymodactylos > Didymodactylos carnosus. The sequence goes on from CAJNOQ010006245.1 coordinate 2,235, forward strand.
CCGTTCTGACATCAAATGTTTGTTGTCCTTCAATACTATTGTTCGTATTGGCAAATTGTTTACTAGTAGTAAGTGTGTATACTTTAAGTTGTATTATACAAATATGAGATGGTGCATTTAGTAGAAGAAAACATGTTGAAGCAATGATTAACATTCGAGATATCCGACAAGAATTTGATAGTGAGAAGTTTTTTTGTGAAGGATATGTCGATTTTACTGGTGATTTGCTATCAATATCTTGCTCATCATGTCTGATAATATTCGATGACCGAAAAGGAGATCCATAGCGACCACTACGTAACATAATCAAGAATTGACATTTCGAATGTTCTAAGTCTGTTGTAACTTCGTCACGTATCTAAAAATAAAGAAAAAAGAAGAAAAAGCGTTGATAATAATCACAATGAATGATAATTACTGTTGTTTGCCGGAGTTTTCGAATAGGAACGTCCGTCTTCCTACATTGTTGCTCTGACGTTATTAATTTAACTGATCTAGAAATTCTACACAAATGTACACGTTCAGAATTGTCATCAACATGTTGTAATGTTGTTTGAGAATGTTTATGTTTTAAATATCGATAACGATGATGATGTCGAGTTATTTTTTTCGATTCTTTTTGTATTTGTTGAACGATAAGTAAATTGAACAATGCAATTAAAGCGAAAGGAAAAACAAATGACAATAGAGCATCGGATAGAAACCATTTCAAGTTTAATTCTTCGTTGCATTGATAATAGGAATTATAATGAACGAGTAATACACAGTAGACTAGACTAAAGCTAGTAGTTAATGTTAAAGCAATCGAATTTAATGATTTTCTATTATTTGTTGTTGTTTTCAATGGATATTTGACAGCAAAATAGCGTTGAATTGTAAAGTGAACAGTGTATGCAGCGGATAATAATTCAGCCAAATGTGAAAACATTGACAATAATTCACATATTCGTGTATTATTCCATTTTGACAAATCATTAATAGATCGGAATACCAAAGTTAGATTAAATATTAAATCACTAATTGCTAAATACATAAACAAGATGACTTAAGCTCGTATACAACCGTTTTGAGCACGATGCTGGTTAAAGTTAGACATTTTGTCATTCTTACGAGTGTCTACTTTCAATATACGATTGAAAAACCCCTATTCTAATGCACGAGAGAAACGACGAGTTATCAAAACTTTATTAAATTCCAAAAAAAACGTTTTTTTTAAATTTTATATCGCTACGCATCTTGATCAACTAACTTTGCTGACGAGGGAACCTTTCGAGATGTAACCTTCCGATTCCAATGATTTATACATGGATTGATAGACCTCAGTGAGGTAGTAAATACTCTAAAAGGATTCGTGCCCATGACTCTTGAAAACCAGTTTTTCAAGAAGTCTAAAAAATAATCAAAACCTTCTTTTAATGACGCATGATTGTAGACCGCAAATTTCTGATTAAAATGAGATATCTTCCAGCTCTACATGATCTTTCTTTGTAAAGTTGTAGAATTTACAAGAAAAGTCGTAATTCTTATTTTTTGTAGCTTTGAGCTGACAATCAACATTTAGGGCTGTTCTTGTAAATTTTACAACTCTGCAAACAAAGATCGTGTAGAGCTGGAAGATATCTCATTTTAATCAGAAATTTGCGGTCTACAATGCAAAAATAACGTAGTGTAATAACGTTTGCGGTCAAAATGCAAAATAATGTAATAAAATTGCACTTTGATAGCAAAGGTAGCTTGTCAAGCTGTATAGAAAGATCACTCGTATTAAAGCGACTATAACTTTAAAACGATCGAATATTTTCAAAGGTGGATTTCAGTATTATTTTTAGCACATTTTTTTCTGCAAAACCGAAACACTTTCTTTTTAAATTTTGTTACTATTTTTTCTTCAAAGAAATGTGAAACTATCCTAAATCGTAAAGAAATGATCACAAAACGACATTTTCAGACAGTGAGTTGTAATAATGAAAATCACCTAGAACATATGTCCTATTATCAGCTTATTCATAAAAAACATTTAATTCCAGTCATTGTAATCAAAACGTCTCTGAAGTGAAAGACATTTTGTAGAGTTAAAAGTTGTGTATCGTTTGATATACACAAATATCATTTATTCTAGCCGTACTTTTGAGAAGAGCTTGAATTTGTGCCTCATATTGATCCGAGGCGTCTCTTCTAATGTTTCGACTTTTATAATCAGATACAAACAAGTATATAAGAACAAACACACCACTAGATATATACGAAAAAATTCTCTACTTTTTATTACTAGGACTAAATTGAATCAGTTAAAAAGGTAGTTTTTGAAAATTTTCTGAGTTTGCGTTTGAACGATTTAACTTTTTGCTGTTTGTAGTACTTTTATTGCCAGAAAAAAAGGGCAATGTATCTTTTGAAAAGAGCGCAAGAATCGAAAAGATTTTTCATGATCACCATTATAATGGAAAAACTCTTTTTATATGGCTCAATTTTTACTCTTAAAATAAAAACGGTATCCAATAGGATAGCATAATATTTTAGCTATTTAACGAATCGATGTCACCTTTCTCTCGGATTCGGGGTTGAAACAGTAAATATAATAGAAAAAAATATAAGTAAAAGTAAACAATAAATATTTTGTTAATATTATAAGATGCACGCAATGCAAAGAAGTAGTGAATTTTATTTTTCGATGTATTATACATATTCTGATTCGTCAGGTTGAGCTGATCACAAATATCACCTTCTTGGTCTCCAAAAACCTTTTATTCCGGACCAAAATCCCAAAACCTCAGCTAGAAATTGAACTCTGGACTTCAGGTTAGAGACTACGTTTCTGGTTCATACATCATTCGATAGCCCAGACAACAAGCTACAAAGTTATGAAGAGCTATTTTTAAAATCATTTTTCTTCGATCAGAAAAACGGCTTTTACTAGGAAAAATCAAAATTCTGTCCCTAATTCGCAATTTCCTTCATCAGAACTCAACTTTCACGCAACGAAAACATCGTATTCGGAATCAGCATTAAAAATCGAGTCGAATGATATATATTTCAAACTTTTTCGTTGATTTTCATTTTGTTGATGAAAATCTCAGTTTCTTCGACGCGAAAATTCAAAAAAAATAATAGTAATCGAATAGGATAAAAAAGTACATCATTCGACTCGATTTTTAGCGCTGATTCCGAATACGATGTTTTCATTGCGTGAAAGTTGAGTTCTGATGAAGGAAATTGCGAATTAGGGACAGAATTTCGATTTTTGCTAGTAACAGCCGTTTTTCTGATCGAAGAAAAATGATTTTAAAAATAGCTCTTCATAACTCTGTAGCTCGTTGTCTGGGCTATCGAATGATGTATGAACCAGAAACCTAGTCTCTAACCTGAAGTCCAGGCTTCAATTTCTTGCAGAGGGTCTGCATTTTCTACCATAATATATTCTGGGCCTTGCCGAAGTTTTGCATTAAGGTTTACAGATTGAAACTAATTTGGCTAGACTCAGTTTTCCACGAAGAATTGAAAAGTGATAAGTTCAGGTCACTAAACCCATCTGGGAAAAAACTGCGAAGGAATTTCCAAAAACAAAAAATGTTGACATTTTTAAGGGTCTTTCAGTATTTTGGGATTTTGATCCCGAAGAAAAGGTTTTGGGAGGCCAGGAAGGTGATATTCGTGATCACCTCAATCTAACGAATCAGAATATATATAATACATCTAAAAATGAAATTCACTACTTCTTTGCATTACGTGCAGCTTTCATAAATAACTTTGTATCTCAGTTTTACAGTTAACCGTTCTGATTGTGTTTCTGTCACCTAGTGAATGGATCATTCTTATCCACTATCATACTTAATCAACACCCACCTGCTTATGAATACGTACCTAAAGCAATTAATGGGCTGATATTTACAGATCGAGATAATGAACGTTTTAATAGTAAAACAATTATCAATGTATTTCCAATAAGACCGACTATTGATATAATAAAAATGTATGGTGTTGATATCGTTAATAATATTGTTTGAAAATTTGTAAATACACTATGAATATTGACGGTATCATAACTATTATTTTCTGTAGATAAATTCATTGTTAAATACTTTTTTCACTTCTTCCAAGAGTATCTAAAAATATACACGTAAGTAAAATTTTGAACAGGATCCTATTATACTTCTTTCATATTTGTTTCTAATGTTGATTGGAATATGCATGCTTTTACTGCACAATTTATCTATTTCCTTTCTAATTATACCTTATCAAGCATTCGGTTAAAATAAATTATCATCCAAGAGGAGAAGAGCATCACAATGGGCTTTATTTTGTTAAATAATGTTAAATTATTACTATAAGAACGGTAGATGAGAAACAAGTGTTTTATTATTTTTTTTTGGTATGTTTACTGATAATCAATAAAAAGAAAAATTCTCTTCTAAAAAAAGAAAAAAAAAAAACTATTTCTTGTGGTGCATAAATCAGAAATAAAATAGACTTTATGAACTGTATATTAAGTTTCGTAATACTAAATCAGATATTATTACTATAGCTATGATAAAAAACTCTTGTAATTTAAGAATTAAATTTTTTCTAAATTATACAGAGGAAACTCTTCAATGTCAATTGTTAGAGTAAGAAAAGACAGAAGTGTTCCGTATCACGATGGCTCGCTTATTAACAATAGAGAAAAGTACTTAAAAGAATACTTGCTATAGTACCAATACACAGGGGGCATTTTTCCATAGAGCAGGCGGACATCTGGTTTTTTTCGTTAAAAAATGATTATTTTAGCATAATATGGTCTTACTATGTGCCAGATATTAGTAGAAGTAAAAAAACGTCGAATTCAGAAAAAAACTTTTTTCGACAAAAAATTCCCTAGGAGGACGCTTACCCTGAATTTTGTCAAAAATGTTTTATTTGTACAACTAACAACTTATATATCATTCGATGCAGTTTTTTCACACCGATTCCGAATATGTATAGATTGTTTGGATAAAAGCCTTTTTTTAATGAGAAAGAAGTATTTTATCTGGAAAACCGAGAGTTTTTTGAAAATCTCCCTGTAGGGAGGGCTAGATACATTTCCGCTTGTACCACAGATTCAGGAACATGAGATGAGTATTTTAACTTCTTTTTGAACTCGACTAGTGCTTGGCTAGCTTTGGCGCGCTCATTTTACTGTAGAAAGCTTTTTTAAGTGCGACTCTTTACAGAAAAAAATGCTCGTGTAACCTCAAATTTTGACTTTTTCAAAAAAACATTTTTACCGAAGGATAGCCTGATGTTTGCTGATTCTGAATATGTACTTACATTTGAGTAGAAGTTAAATTGAGCATGAGAAAATCGAGCGTTTCCGAGATTACTCTAATTTTAGCCATATTTTTCTATCTAACTTTACTTCATAAAGAAAACACTTAGGATGAAAACTTTTTCGTCATTGAATTCACCATCGTTCATAGTATATATATATTATATAATGCTATTAAAATGAGAGAAAAGTGAACTTACGTTTTTTTGGCCAAATTTCCGCCTAGAAGCCCACTGTGCAATAAAAAGACATTTCAATTACACATAGATATAGAGAGTAAATCTCAATTTTATCTGTAGAAAAAGTTAATCATAGGTTTTTCAACCTTAGGTAGTAATTTCTACTTCTCTAAATCGACATTAATGTAATCGTCCCGTTAGTATTTTGTTCATACATAATATTCTGTTAATCATATAAACACGGATACAGGGCATTCAAGTTGAACAATAATACATAACAATAATTTACTTCTGTTTTTCATTTAGAAAATTTATACTATAAGCTAAGTAGTACAACTTTTATTATTACGCTTGACCTGTTGTTAAAATATTCTCTTGTATCCTTTTACACTTAAAAAAATAAGTTTTTTTCTACCTTGAAATACTTTATATTATTTTTACTGATTAAAACTTTTAATTGATATTCTAGAAGACAAGTACTTTAATCGTCTTTGAATAAATATGTTGAAAATTAAAAATATTTTTGAATCTTAACTATCAAAAAACAATATTCTAAAAGATTTTTTGTATAATCTACTTCCTAAAAGCAGTCATTATTGGATATAGACCAAACAAATTTTAAACTTTTTTTAGATTTTATTAATTTACTAACTGATATTTCAGTTCTCATGGAGGCATTATCGAGAAAAATAAAAATTCTTTTACAATTGAACATTTAATTATACTATTATAGTCTACTGTATTTATATCAGACTAATCATAACAGAAAATGAAGGTCACTGAGTTTACAGCAGGTAAATGATTGAATTTCCTTTCTAAGAATTTATTTGTCGATGTTTCGACGACTTAATCGTCATTATCAAGACGTGATTACAAATTAATTTTCTTTTTGTGAAATTTAATTTGTAATCACGTTTTGATAATGACGACTAAGTCGTCGAAACATCGACAAATAAATTCTTAGAAAGGAAATTCAATCATTTAGTTGCTGTTAAATCAGTTATCTTCATTCTATGTTTATTACTCATCAACAAAAAGAATTATAAAAAAAAAAGAAAATACAAGAACGAACATTCTGAAAAAACATAGATGACGAGTAAAAAGATACTGTTAATCTCTTTCTTTTCCTTTTTCACTTTGTACTCGATCAACGAGATCAAATTTCCTTGTTTGAGAAAATCTATCTGGAAAAACGATTAAAGGAATCCAATCTAACAGAATTGTTGAGGCTGAAAGTATGTTTGGCGATGAAAAGAGACTCTATAACTAATAATTGCTATTCTAGTAAATCAATTGATCGCTATCTCTCCATAAATCTAATCATAGATAAAATCTATCGAATAATGGCTGCTGTTAAAAAGGCAAAAAAATTTTTTTACGACATTTATTTGACTCCAGAGCTGAGCAAGTCATGGGGTTTCCAAGTCAGTCAACAAGAATATTCTCAAGTCAAGTTATGAGTCATAAAATTTTCTCTCAGATCAAGTCAAGTCTCGGATTTTCCCAAGTCATGACTTGAAATTGTTTTTCGCTGAAAAATGCTCAAAGTTTAGTAGATTTCGTCTCATTCTCTACTCTAAGACACGACTGGTGGCGTCTTGAGTACTCTCCTACTGTGTTGATAAAAAATGGATTTTTCTGTGATTTTGTCTTCATAATTGCTTTTTCAAAATGTCCAAAATCACTTATAAAGTTATAGTTTTTCGATGGAAGAGCACTTTTATCTAATACTGAATTAAAATTCCCGATCTAATCATGTATTTTACCCTGAAATTCTCCAAAAAACCTGATTTTCTTAGTTGATGACTTAGCTTGATTTTTCTGACGAAGTCACAAGTGAAGTCGAATCATGAGTCATAAAAAAATTTACCAAGTCAAGCCACCATGACTTCATTTAAGTCATTTTTAACTTGACTTATCCAATTCTGGTTGGCTCTCTTACGTTCAAAAGATTTATTACTTCACTTGATAATTAATTATTAATTTTATTTTCACATGAATAAGTACGGAAATAGGCCAGTGGAAATTAAAAAAGAAATGTGCATCAATATTGTGCATATTTTAGATCCTTCCGTGTCATCAATAGTTTATCAAATGTGTAACAAATGTCAGAATGGAGTATAATTATAGAAGTCAACCACTACTAAACACGATTTTTCTTTCAAGAATATCATCCATTCATAACGAGGATTAATCTACTCTTCTAATTCTATTGACAGTTTTTTCGAAATTGCATTTGAACACGATGGAGTTTGTGTTAAGTAAAAGTTTTCGACATTTGTCAAAATCAACGTGTAAAACCGAGCTTGTCTTGGACTTACCAAAAAACATTTCTGTTAGATGTGGCCTTCGAAATAATCGGACTTGCCCATCTTTGAAACTAATCTAAGTGAAAAAGCAACATACTCAAAATTAATAGAATGTAGTGTTTTGATCTAGTTTGAACACTATGTAAAAAAAACTCTCGATGTTTTCCAGAAATTTACTGCAAGTGTAGATAGAAATTATAATACTAAATCAAATTTCTTTTCAGCTACAAATCAATTTTCGCATTCGTTCTTGATTCGTTTATACGTCTCATCATCTCTAAGCAACGCACGAGAGATGTGCTAAGTTTTTGATAATATGACATTTTTTCATATAATTTTAACTTTTTTCTACTTTCAAATAGTTTTTTCATTACACCAACACGAATCAGCTCGTAAAACTATCGAATCATGTATAACACAAGTATTTTTTAAAGAAAAAAGTTTCTCTGAAAGTCCTGACTGCGGTCGTTCCATCAAGAATGGAGTTCCATACGAGAACCGCGGCCACACATGCTCAACGATCCTCTCAGATTTGTTCCAAACTACACTGTAATTTGGAATTATTTTCTATTTTATAGAAAATCGATCTGGAAAATCGCCAAGGATTTTCCAATTTTTATAAAACCCTTAACGATTTTCTGACTGTTTAGAAAATGTTGATTTTCTACTTTATAGAAAATCCGCTCAATTTTCTATAAATTGACTTTTCTCATTTGCCAGAAAATCGATAAGGAATTTCTAAAAAGTTGGAAAATCGACAGCGATTTTCTAACTTTTAGAAAATCGATTGATTTTCTATAAATAATTTCCAACATTCCTGAAATTTGACAGCGATTTTCTAAATAGTTTGAAAATGGAATTCGATTTTCTAAGCTCGCTTTAGTATTTAACACCGGAAATGTTAAGTTTTTTGCAAATCAGCATATTCTTCGAGAAGTATTGTTGCTGTATGACACTTGAAGACCGCAGAGGTTCTTTGGCTGCCTGGTTAAGACAAAGTCGAGTTTTACCGCAACTTTCTGAAGATCACAAAGCGATTCGCTCTTGTTGATATTCCTCATTTTTATGTCTGAATTTAGCATCTTCCAAAAATGTAGTTGGTTCTATTAACTCAAAGATATGCTCCTAACAATTCATATTTATTTTGTTATTTTTTAAATAAAATAACAACACGTGAGCGATGTCGAATTTGGTTTTCATTAGTAAAACATCCATATTGCCATAAGCTAAAATAATACATCCCACTCAACTTCGAAGTCCAATAGCTTTAAATAATAGTAAAAAAGTTTATCTTCAATCATTTTCACTTTGCAAGTCTTTAATTATCAGCATTCTCACTCAAATTGTTCTTCCTCATCATCTATAAAATCCCTGAGGATTTTCTATAAATAATTCCCAACAATGTAGATTTTCCGATGTCGATTTTCCACATTATTGGAAATTCGATTTTCTATAATCTGGAAAATCCGTGAGGATTTTATATATGGACTTTTTGAAAATCGTCGAGCATTTTCTATAAATAATTCCCGACTTTACAGTTTAGTCTTATTTTGTAGCTCGTAGTGAGTTATCCAAGGCGTGTAACTTAAATAATGTCGATCTCGATATTTTTGCTCTAACTCCTGTTCTTCAGGATCCTCAGAGGTTATGCTTTTTAATAGAACCATCGTAAAATTCTCTACAAAATCATATCTAAACTTTAATTTCAGAATTTCAATTAAGAAAACTAAGCAAATGATACGAAAGGCGAAAAAATGAAAACTTTGTAAATCTGGTATTTTTTTTCGAACTTTTTCTTCTGCCATTATTTCCGTAAAAACGTATAGAAAAGGATGTATAAAAGTGCATAAACTGAAACATCGAAGAACACATGGGCAAAGTTCGAATCGTTAGTATGCGAGGACAAAGGAGGAATCTCATTATACTAAACCAGTGCTTTCTAGAAGCATTGTTTAAGAGTCATTTTTTTCCATATATCCCACCATAATACTTAACAGTATCCATGGAGAGTGCTGTATATATCATAGAGAACATCTGCCGGAGAAAAACATCTGAGAAAATGATGCATTTTGCTCAAAACATTAATGCTGAAGTTCAAGATCACAGGTTCGATATCACCTCTGGCTCAGAAAGCTTTTTCATAAACAACACTTAACGTAGACCTATTTAAAAATATAATTAAAAACTTTAACTTTTGTTTTGTGCTAATACGACGGACAGTAGGGGTAGTCCAGTTCAGCTTTTTTGAACGCAAACTGGTACCAATTCTTTCAAAACGTTAAAATTGAAATAAAAAAACCGGTGAACCTACTTACATTGACTTTGTACACCACTTACATTGCCAGAGGTAGATGGTGTGTTTAGTTGACTAAACCAAGTTAATATAACTAGCCACATCGGTATTATTTTATTTTGAATTCTTGAAATGGACTGGTAATCAGTTCCCATTCAACAGTAACTGAACTAGTGACCAGTTCTCAGGAACTATAGGAACTGGAACTGTCCACCTCTGACGGACAGTTCTCGACACTTAGCCTAGTCCATCATCGACTCGGTCCTGTTAGCCGATCAATAAGTGAAAATATTCATCCATCAGAACACGAAAATAAATGAGCGCGGAAAAAAGAGAGAATTGATCCCGATTGCTTTAATTAATCAAAGAAAAGATGGAAATAGTTCATAAAATAAAAAATTTATCTTCATGAAAGAGAGAAATAAGCCCGGTAATTTAATTTTGTTAAAAAAATAAAAAAATAATCAATTTTAGAGCAGTCTTTTAAAATCAATCTTAGAAGCGCGTATATATAAGTAAAAAACTAAGAGCAACAGTGGCTACTAGATATGCCATTATTAATTGAATAAAATATATATTTAATTATAATAATGGCATATACACTAGCCGCTATTGCTCTTAGTTTATTACTGAAAATATTGCCCCTACGAAAGCAAAATGCGTATATATAATCGTGATTAAAATTAAAGATAAATATTTTCTTTTGAAATTGGCAACAACTTTAAGATGAATTGTATAGTTAATGCAGCTATGTGAAATGACAATATTCTTTTATGTTGTGACAATATTTCAATCTATTATGGTTATTATAAAGTCAATACAAATACTTTGACTTGATATTTGACAAAGAATGTTGTCATTTCACAAACTGCATTATTTAGACAATTTATCTTAAAATGGTAGATAATTATAATGAGTAATTGTGTATATAAATTACAAAAATGGGAAAATATCCGCAATTGGTTTTTTTTTCTACAAACTATGTCTCGAAGATTAGAGCGTGCATGTTCTACATGTACTACTGAAAAACGATCTAAAGTTTGATTGTACACATTGTACTGAGGAACTTACAAATGGTATACCTATAACATATATGTCGTTTTGGCCAAAAGGAATATTCATGTGTTCATACAATCAGTTTAATAATTATATGGAATTTTAAAACTGTTTCACAAAAAATCAGTCAAAGAAAAAGAAAAATTAGATCAAAAAAAGTAAAAACAACTTTAATAAAAGATTAAGAAAACATTATTATTTTATACTCAGAAAGCATTATTATTATTTTATACTCATTAAATTGCGTGATCTTTTTTTGTGTTATGAAGTTATTATGATTTGTAGAAAATTGTTATTAAAAAAAAATATTATTCGTGATTATTTATGATCACGATTATATATACGCGTTTCTTAGATTGATTCTAAAAGACTGCTCTTAAATTGATTATTTTTTTAACAAAACTAAATTACAGGGCTCATTTCTCTCTATTATGAAGATAAACTTTTTATTTTTTTGAACCGGGCTCATTTCCATCTTTTTTTGTTAATTAAAGCAACCGGGATCAATTCTCTCTTTTTTCTAGGCTCAAAACTTATTTTATTCGATCGATCATCGTCAGTTATTAGTTCTGATCACAGTTGAGATTCAGATATTTCTGCTCT
>CAJNOQ010006246.1:0-13952 GCA_905250885.1 Didymodactylos carnosus
AAAACAAAATCTTTTTTCGATTTTTCGATAAAATCCATGTTTTCGACCTGGTGGTGTGAAACAAAGTTCGTAATTTTGAGAGAGGTTAATTTGTGACGGTGTTTGAAATTCTCCAGCCATCCGTGTGAAGCGTGAAATTCATCAAGTTTTATTTCCTTGGCTACTTTCAGTCCTTCTCGTTGGATATCCAAATCATGAACAACAAGGCTCTTTTGTCTAGCTTCAACAAACTTTCTGAAAACTAATTCATCCAAATTTTGCGTTTTCTGACGCTTTGTTCCATGATGTTCCAAATATTTTCGAAAACGCGGGATACATTGTCTGTTTGTTACAGCTTTAAATCGATTATGGACGACTTTCCAGGAGCGTCCACGTCAAGTTTTCGGACTTTTCCAGTCAGCAAATTCAACCACTTGACGCATAAACTCTTCTGGAAAATTCATATTTTTCTAAAGCAGCATCTTTGTTCGCCCAGTCTTCGCCCATTTCTTCACCCTCCTTCTCGACAGCCATGGGGTCCTCCTCTTTTTCGCTGTCTTCATCATCAGTAAAATCACCGAAGTCTAAAATTGTCTCTTCGACATAATCGACTCTTTGTCCACTGGCCATTAATTTAACTGTATCAGCAAGGTGTTCGGCCGATCGTCGCTCTTGTAGTGTAATTGGAGACGGCTGTGTAACGGTTAAATTATTTGCAACTAAATCGCTCAAAACCGACACGATGTTCTGTGCATTCATTTTGTTGCAAGAAAAAAAGAATGAATATCGTGTTGAAATGGACCGATGTTTCTCACGTTTGAGTGAAAAATTCGTTTGGAACGTTATACAGCGCTGATACTTGAATAAGAGTGTTAATATTACACATATTTTTAAAGAATGCTATTCTTATCTAAACTATTCTTCCGTTCCATTCTTGTACTTTGTCCTAACTCATGCATCACACATACCTTGAAATTTTTGTTAACTGCTAACTACATATAGTTTTACTTTTCTATTAAATGCCAAAGCAATTTTTGCACTATACTGCGTAAAAAATCCGGTTTTTCCTCACTTTTTAAAGTTTTTGACGTAGAAAACTCGCTCAGAACCTCTCATGAACCCTTGAAAAGTGGTTTTCTGAAGGTTCTCTATCAATTGGACAGATCAAAAAATTTTTTTAGCGCAAATAGTTTTTCGGCTTGAAAACCAAGATCTTCAAAAACCGGGACTTTAAAAGCAAAATTAGCTCAAACCATTATGAAATTCGGAATCAGCATGCTCGATTACCCCCGATCGACTAAGTCTCAGCTCAAAAGCGAGGGAACAGTTGGTGGCCTTTCTTCGCCAGTAGCAAAAACTGAATTGATTGATGTGTGTTTAAGGACTTTTGGACAACTTTCATTTTTTCGAACTTTTCGACCGAGATTTTTGCGGAAAAATGAAAGTTGTCAGCTTAAAAAATAAATAGAAAGATTAATACAATACATAAAATATGATGAGAAAAATACGTTTTTTACCGCTTTCCTTTCCCCCTTTTTAAAATAAATATTTTATCTCAACTCACTAGGTCAGAATCTAAAACAAGGGAGTGTGATCCGTTTGAGATATGAAACATCTAAGTACATTATGATTTTTTCTTTGATTTCAACTGTAAGCTTCGTAATCTAATGTAAATCTTAAAAGTTTTCTCTAGACTTTAAAAGGATCCCCAGAAATCGAAAAACATTTCGAAATTCACGACAATGCTCACGCCTTCCTTCGGTCGGCATTCGCACCCAGGATGGCTGAGAAATGTTGTCAACTTCTCTCATTCTACGGAAAAAGCGCACAATGTTTCGACTAATAGAATCGATTTTAGAGGGCGCTCATGCTCATTTTCTGATTCGCCATAGTCGAACATCTATTCTGCATCATTTTCATCCAATCAAGTTGCAACTATTTGTGTGTCTGTCTGTCTGCTACTAATCTGCCTGTCGCTAGTATCTAGTCTGCGGGCATACATACAGACATTTTAACTCGGTAAGACCCCTTCCTTTATAGTCAATGGAAAATACCTAGATACCTCAAATACCTGAAAATATCTAAATTCCTTAAATACTTAAAATACCTAAATACCTGAAGGTACTTCAATACCTCAAGGATACCTCAAATACTGAAAATACCGGGTATACCTAAATAGCCAACTACCGACAATACCTCAAATAAATACGAGGAATACGGATAATAATATAAGGAAGTACGCTAAATCTTTGTTTCACTCTTATCAATCAGCAATTAGAGATTTAACCACGTCGTCTCGTAAAATAAATGATAAAAAAATAAAATAAAAAATTCGCATCCGAACTTTTCTCCCCTTAGATGAACTATATTTAGAGTATTTTCCTCATTTCTGCTCTTTTCCTCGAAACAAACCTCAACTACCGTAAACCACTCCATAGAGAATTTCACGGGCTACACAATGATGTATAATATTGAGAACAAATTGGGTCTGGGTGACCTAACACTAGAAATACCAGCCCCGACCTTCACAAATCCATAGGTCAACAGCGCTCATCGCTTATACTGTCCACCCAATTTATTATTAACCACTGCACTTTATTGAACAGAGAAGTTCAAGGGCTACAAATTGATATATATAACGTTGAGATCAAAGTGGGTCTGGGCGTCCTAATACTAGAAATACTACTGAAGAGTGATGTTTTCGGCGACGGATAGGCCAAATTCATATTAAATCGACCACCACTTACATCGACCTCTGACGTCACTGACGAGACCTGCCTCATATTATAGAGCTCAGCAAGCTGCATCGAATAGTGAAAATTGCAAGTCTCTAGCCTTGTTAGAAAAAGCCATTTTATCCTCGCCATTTTATCGACCTTAGTAAAAGATAATAAAAGCTAACATGGCCGTTGTTACCGTCATTAACGACTACAGTAACAATGCCTACACAATCATTTAAACCGAGACCATTTCTTTTAGCTGCTTATGGGACAGATACTAAGTCAGTCGCTATCGATATACTTCGTCGATGGATCTACATTTATGAACAATGTAAATTGAATGATATACGTATAATCGGCTACTCAACTGATTGCGATGGTAAATATTTGAAAGCGGTGCGACGTACAAACGGGTTTTTTAGTCGTTTGCCAAATATCAATCTGATTGATATTTATCATAATGATCTGTCTGAAACTGATCTACCACATAAATCGAAAACATGGTTTTATCTGAGACCGAAGCAATTGTTTCTTTGCTTTCAGATGGAATACATTTGGCAACAAAAATTCGTAGTCGTTTGTTATCTAAACATGTACAATTATTTATGAGAAAACAATCTGTTGATACTAAACATCGCAGTAATTTGATTGAAAATTATTCAAAAATTGGACCATAATGTCCGTTCAGACACATTTCCCCGTGATCGACAGACTTTTTCATCATATTCATCTTTTATTGATGTTTTGAACTTATTAGAAATGACAATGATACAATATCTACTCATTGCTATTTGTATATGTTACATTTAATTATACAAACATACGTCCATCAACAACAATAAAAAAATCGTTTATATTATGGATGGATTATTACATTTATTTGTAGGTTTTGGTGGTCGTGGTTGGATTTATCTACTTTTGATAAAGATAACGAAATATTAACAACAAGAACAAAAAAGAAACGAAAAACAAAATCAAAAACAGGTCGTAAAGAAAAAATACCATCCACTGCACTTGATACATATTTATTTAGTTCGCAAAATTGTGAATCTATCTTTCGTCATGTACGTTCATTAACCGGTACACAATCATCAATTACCAATTTTTCCGTAAATCAGTTTATGAAAAAAGCAGAAAAAGTTTCGATATTGAATAATATCAGACGTCAAGAAGAAATCAATGAGAGAAACGACTTTTGTATTAAATTCTTAATTCACTATAAATAAAAGTATTTAAAAATTAATTCTTATATGACAAATGATGATAATAAAAATAATTCAGATCAATTGACAACAAAAGATGTAGAAGAAATTGTTCAGAATGCTTACGATAATGCTAAAAATTGATGAAAATGAATAAATTATTGACACAAAATAATGTATATAATTTAAACAAACTAAGTATCTATGTCTATACACGTTTATCACAGTCTCAAAAAACAGTTGATTATTCAAAAATAAAAGATGAGGATAAAAATGATAACAGCAATGGTAGTAGTAGTGATAATAGTAGTAGTAGTAGTATTGGTAGTAGCAGTGACAATGAAAATTTAGAAATTGGTGATTCATTCAGACTGAATATGTCAGTGGAAATGAAAGTGAAAATAATGATGATAATATGATATTACAATCAACAAAAAAAGAGTTTGATGGTATAAAAATATATGATAGTATTGATGAGAAAAATAAACAATTCTTTCGCGTTCAAATTGGTAACAAATATAAATACCTTCATAAGCAAAGTGCTTGTTGGTTGCTAACAAACGAAAAGTATAGATTGTCATCAGATAGACTGTTGAAAGTACAGCAAGTCAATAAACAGAAATAATAAACGCGTATTTCTCTAGTTATTTTTTTTCATTCGTTTCTCATTTCTTTTTATTATACTGAACACTTAAATAATAAATCTTCATTTACATGCGAGAAGTAGAAAAGAAACGAAGGAAACTGCAGGAAAAGTATTCATACTCGTCTAACTGATCTCAGTACATAAAAGTCGATGCATATAAAAGAGATGGTCATGCGAAATTAAAGTAACAAACATCTGTATGCTTCAGAGAGTTAAAGCTTTACTTAGAATTAAATAGAATTTACTAACAGACTATTTGAAATCACTGTAATGAAAAGATCGCCGAAAGCTGTAGGAAGCTTTAAACTGCTATATGGTGCTAAGTGGTACACATGGATCTCCAGATATTGAGCGAGGCTCTCCGATGCTAAGAAAAAAAACGTCGCCTTTTTTAATTTTTAAAACTTAATATTCTTGTTGAGAATTACATTCTCTTTCGAATGAGTCACGACGCTTTTATTTAATGGTGGTATGATTCAGAAAGAATTATGTTGAATGATGTCACTTTTTCGGTTGAAACATGAGTCAAATTCTTTTATTTAATTCCCATAATATATTTAGCTTACTGAGTTTTGATGCGCTTTCGAACGGCTTAATCAGATATTTTTTACTGCTCATTCTCGAGATTCAGAGGTCACACTAAAAAGTATGGCACGTTTGACTTAAAATCGCGTTTTCACCCTAAGAAAAAAAGCTTTTCAAAATTATCTTTTTTACCAAAATGTACCCCGCTCTCCTCTATCGATTGCTGCAGTTTTCATATTTTGTCGGTGCTTATATAGCGTAAAAAGAGGTTTTTATCAGCTGACCCGGAAACGTAATGAGCCTACACAGAACAACAATCAATATTTCTAACTTTTTTTATCTACAAATATACTAGAGAGAGCGGAGAATATTTTGGTGCAAACCGCTTGTCAAAATCATTCTTCGTTGACTGCGTACAGAAAATTTTTGCCACCACTGTATATAAATATTGGATAAAGTTTTCAAATCATCTTGATGAAACAAATGAAGCACTCTCCTTTCAACAGACATGGACTGCCTTTTGGAGTACAATTACCCCACCTCAGTCGCGGTATAAGATCTTCGGCTGGTAATTTCGTAGTTCGACAGAAACAGTTTTCGACAGCCTGTTTCGACAGCCTCTTTCGACAGCCTGTTTCGACAGCCTCTTTCGACAGCCTGTTTCGACAGCCTCTTTCGACAGTGTCGAAAGCTGTTGTACTGTTTTTTAAGTAGTTTTACTATACTGTAAGAAATGAAACAAGAGTCGAATACAACAACATTTTCATCTTTGTACAAAGTTTTTAAGTTCAAATTCTCATTATCTTCCTCGAGCGAAATGTCTTGTTTTTCTGCTTATCTAATTACTTTTAGATAATTAATGTCCGATTTTAAAAATAAATGTTCAGAAAATGTAAATAAAAAGCTTTATCTCAGCGTTTTATCTTGTCCCCCTTTGTAGAAGAAAAAGTCCCCCTTTATTTCTTTTTTAGTTGGCATCCCTGCTAGGTGGTGACGTCGGTGTAAATGACTCTGAGAACACTTCAGCCCAGATCAGCCTACTTGATTGGATATAAAACAACGAATTTTCTGTTTAAAATAAAATTTTTGGTGGATTGAACTTCATAAATAGCAGAAAATTCAATCAAGAGGAAAACACAAGAATGTCGATACCTAGAGAGAACTTTCAACGTAAACTACTCAACGCAATCTCTCCTGTCAGCGCATTGAACACGCAAACGCTGCACTGGATTGTACCTAAATACGCGTGTATCGTGATCAGCATACTCGTTTTGATACAAAAGAACGGTTTTTTCTGTTTAAAATAAAATTTTTCGTGAATTGTAGTAAAATGGGTTATGTGGTGCAGCTAATTGTAGTGCATTTTTCAGCCTGTTGCAAGGATTTTGAAGTTGGGCCCTATTTTGTAGAGAATTCAACGCTCTACAAGATGGTATGAAGGACTTTGAAGGTTCTTTCAACCGGAGTGAGAAAATTCGATTGCAATCAAAAAAATTCAGTTTTTAAAACACCAGTTGTTTTACTAATTACAGGTAACGTTCCCCTTCGATTCACTGAACCTTGACTGAAAATGACTCTTTAATAATGATATGGTGTTAAATGTGGTTAGGTTTATAAAGGAAAAGAGAAACGCCAATTATTGTTGTTTTTTTAACATTGCTACGTGCTGATGTGTTATGCTTCAGTGCTCAAGCGTGCTAAATCACATAACCAGAGAGACTGTATGATATGTTTTTGTGCATCACACCTTCATACGCACTTTCAATGGTTTCGTCGTGACACACAAACAAGTAGAGCCAATTAGCGATCCACTTCTGAATGCACTGAAAGCATTAGAACTCCAAACTCCACGCCTAACCAAACTTGATGAAGCTAAGGTAGCATATGCAGAATTTCAAGGCAACTCCGATAGCAGGCTTCTTATAATTCCATCTGGAGCTTCTGAAGTGGTAATCACAGTCACAGTCCACAGAAAAATTCAACAAGTGTAGTAATTCCAGTCTACTCACTTTATTCACGACTATTTTCTAAAAAGCTTTTCACCATTGTGTAACTTTTTTTCTTTTTCTCTTACACCGGAAAGTAATGTATAGATACGGCCAAAGAATGAAATCTGACTGATCATATCAAAAGAGATGAGCCCAACGGAATCTGGCTGTTTCTGGTCATACCTATCTAAATACGTGTTATGCAACAGAATTCTGACGAAAGCATACACCCGATTTTTAAAATATCACTTGAATTACCTCGATAATAATAGATAGTTATAGAGTTTTAAAAGGCTTAGATTTCTCTTTACTTTTGAAATCTCACGTATATGGTTCCTCCGTAAATTAAAAGGTTCCATTGATAGATACATGCGCGACACCTGTACAATAATAAATTACTTTTTTTTATAAGCGACCGCTATTTGGGAAAATGTTTTTTTGTCATTAGATCGGCGAGACCATTGCAGCTCTACGCTTATCAGCGTTATGTTATAGAATATACCAAAATTTAGCGAAATCAAACTATTTTCTCAGCCGCAAATATTAAAATTGAATTCAGGATACCGCAGCGCGTAGAATAAGCACAGAGCGCATCAAAACGGGTGCTCTATACGCTAATTAAAAGTAAGTGCGCATGAACGATACAAACTGCGCCTAACATGAAAGATAATGACACATTAACTGGTTTTCTTTATTTCAGCAGCTAATTAAAAATATGCGCATATGCCTGAGAATTCAAGCACTTGCTACAAGAAAGTCTGACATAATTTCTTTCGCGTTTTGTAATAATTTTGGATCCTCTTTTCGACCTTGATCACCTTGACCTTGATCAGTTCTACTGGGACTTTTCTTCAAGAACATGATTTAATCAACTTTTTGAGGTTTTGTCGATCAAACGAACTCTCGCCATACTGCTACGTACTCATTATGCATTAAAATTTCCACCCTTTGCACCTTGTTCTCGAAGAAAACACCGGGTAAAACATCGTGTAATAAATAGATAATTCAGTTCTCCACAGACTTAGGGATGCACCAAACTCGAATATTTGTGTTTGGTGGGTTTGGGCTTGCTGAAGATTTGGGGTTTGTAACCCCAAACAGTTTGGGTTTGGTGATCAAACTCAACGAAAGTCTTATTATCGTTAGTAAGCTGCTAGACATATGCCCATAATAAATTTCAGTCGATCACCTTATTCTTATATATTTGACATAGTAGAATACATTTTTGCTTACTTCTTTCGTCGACTTCCGTCCTTGCTCTTAAATCAACCGAGAATGAAGACAGAAATGCGTTCTTACTCCTTCCTTAGTAGACTTTCTCCATTATCACAGCGTTTGCTTCATCATAAAATGCGCTAAAAGAGACTATATGTGTTCGAGCGATTTCTTCTGTCGCTCTGATGTTTAAAGTGATACATGGGAATATACAAAACCGCTATGGCTGTGTGGTTAAGTTGTTTGGCACGTACCTTCAAGATACTATTTTTGAGTCTCGGCGCCCCAAGATATGATCGCGGGCAAGTCATTAACGGTGTTTGGCTCGGATTACCCGTCCGATGGTATGCTGATTACGTTGTGACATACACCGACCCTCATAGCTAGTATGTAGTTAGTCAGTGTGTACGGGGAGAGGAGCTCAAGCGATTGAGCGAAAGAACTCTGAGTCAGGCTGGCCTCCTGTTCAGAGCTACAGCCAGTATTAGTTGTAGGGAAAATATCGAGCTTACGAAACTGTCTCCAGACATCATCCTATTTGTATCTGTTTTTGTTAACTTCATCATACAACACTAATTTTTTCAATAAAATAAAGCTTATTAACCCATTTCATAAATCATTTAGTGATATTAAACATCAGTTATGTGTATTTGGCTAATGTATTTTATTTTATTTTAAGTATTATTATGCATCAAATATATAGATGTACTCATGAGAGTAGATGTTTCTTCGACCGATAAATAATGTTCCTCAAACATATTATTCGACTAATATTATGCATACCGAAAAAACATGTTTGTTTTTATGTATCTTTACTTTTCTCACTCATTTTGCTTGAAAAATGCTGTAAGATACGCTATGTGAATGCTCGTAGTTTCCATTATGTTCTGAAAAAATCTAAATAAATGTTTTTTGTAGTAGTTCTATACTTTATATATTCATCTTCGTTCCGTATGTATTATTATTGGGTGTCGATTGTTTTGATCACCAAAAAAAGATACTTTTGATCACCAAATTTTCTAGCATCCCATTTAGATTTTTCAACAGAGTGTAATGTACTTATAAACATATTAATTAAATTTTAACAAAGGCAATATTTTTACAGTTTTATTTACATTTATTTACAAATTTAAAGCTTTGCTAACTTTCCTGGGGCGTCCTTTTGTTTTTTGGTTGCGGAAGAGATGCGGAAATTTGACTGATATTGACTGATCTTATGAATGAAGAAGAAATTATGAAGTTTCCAACTCTTTAAAAGATTTGGTGATCAGAAGTATCTTTCTTTGGTGATCATTTGTATCTAAAGGCGTTTGGTGATCAAAAATATGTTTTTTTGGTGATCAGAAGTACATTTACTCATTATTATTATTATTGAACAATTTAATAATATATAAAATGTTTTCTTTTTTTATTTATTCTTCCAGTAGAAAAGACGTTCTAGCTACGACCAGCAAACCTGATTACTGGTTCTTGAAGAGAAAACCGGGTAAAACATGGTGAAATCAAGATTTTCGAAATGGCTCTAGAAAGCATTTCTTGGACACCAGCAGTCCAGTTGATTTATTTGCAGCCAAGGATGAGGTATTTCACTATCGGCGAAAAGTCTTTAATGGTCATATGGCATTTGAACGACATCGAAACTTTCCTTTTAGATGCACTTTTTCATGTAGAATTAGAATAAAAAACTTTCAAACCATCCAAACTCACTGAGTTGGAGATTTAGGTTCAGTTTATAAAATATTCAATTTTTACTTCTTTAAAATTTTCAATTGTCAAAAAATCCTTTGGAAGGCTAAAACAAACATATTCTGATTCAGCTCGATGAGCTCTATCGATCAATGTATAAATATCGAAAAAACAAAATGCGCTCAAGTTTTGAATCTTCGGTACCTTACATTTATCATTCTTTGACACACAATAAACCTTGTTAGAATAGTATCAACACATCTTCCACATCAGTCAAAATTAAAGTAAGGTTTGTGTACCTAGGATAGCATTAGATGCTAGTAAAATACCTCAAATAACAGTAGATAATGAGCTTGTTGAATATACCGTGAATAGAACTAAATACGCGATACTTTTCCAGTCTTGGAAATTAACTACTTAGTATCCTCAAAATTTCCATGAAAACAGTGTATTAATCCCGTCATATATTGCCGCAGAGGTCTCCTCTGTATTGTATTGTCAACTATAAGGACAGCTTTCGGCCAATTTCTTGACAAAAAATGCTTTTTCATATAACAAGTCCCCTAGGGGACGATATAAAGAACGAAATTGCTTTCAGCAAATTTGAACAACGTTCCGAGAGAACAAACATCCGGACAATACTCCCAGTCTTCGACCACTAGAGCTTCCAAACGATTATATTCCTTAGCCATTAACTTCCGTTTAACTAGCTTTAAGTTTCCAACTTATTTTATTGCCGAAGTGCAACAATCAACAGCAAAAACACACATTTTCCTTTTGCGGAATTCACTCGCTACTTCTTAACGTCATTTTAGCAAACCAATGTGCAACTTTCAAACGTAATGAAAGGAAGAACTTAAAATACTTTACATTTTTTCCAACGCCTGTTGAACTTAAACAAAAGCTATAAGGGAATCTAAACCTTTTGGTAATTTGCGCACGTTGTCTCAGTCACACGCACCAAGAAATATAATGACGTTGGAATCCTCCTGATTTGCAACAGCTACATCAGTAATGTTATCACCATTGAAATCACCAGTTGCCACAGAAACTGGCGAATTCCCAGTAGTATATTTCACCTGAGTTCGAAACGTTCCGTGGGCGTTACCGAGCAATATACTGACTGTGTTATCACCGGTATTTGCAACAGCAAAATCAGGCCTGTGATCACCATTAAAATCACCTGTTGTCACAGAATGTGGAAAAACCCCAGTGCTATATGTGACCTGAATTTGAAATGTTCCGTCGCCCTTACCGAGCAGTATACTGACAGTATTATCACCGGTATTTGCAACAGCTAAATCAATTCTGTGATCACCATTGAAGTCACCTGTTGTCACAGACTGTGGAGAAACCCCAGTTCTATATGTTAGTTGACTTTGAAATGTTCCGTTGCCGTTACCTAGGAATATACCAACGGTGTTATCACCGGTATTTGCAACAGCTAAATCAACTCTGTTATTACCATTGAAATCACCTGTTGCCACAGAATATGGAAACTTCCCAGTGGTATACCTCACTTGAGTCTGAAATGTTCCATTGCCGTTACCGAGCAGTATACTGATGGTGTTATCACCGGAATTCGCAACACCCAAATCGGTTGTGTTATTGCAATCGAAATCACTCGTTGCCACAGAATATGGAACATGTCCACTGTTATATGGGACTTCACGTTGAAAGGTTCCGTCGCCGTTACCGAGAAATATACTGACGGTGGCAGCAAAGCTATTTGAAACAGCTAAATCAGTTCTGTTATCGCCATTGAAATCCCCTCCTGTCACAGAATATGGAAAACTCCCAGTGTTGTAAGTAATCTGGCCCTGCAATATTCCGTTGCGGTTACTAAGCAATATACTGACGGTGTTATCAAGGTTATTTGCAACAGCTAAATCAGGTCTGTGATCACCATTGAAATCACCTGTTATCACAGACTGTGGCAACATCCCAGTGTGATAAGTGATTTGGCTCTGAAATATTCCTTTGCCGTTAGAGAGCAATATACCGACAGTGTTCTGCTCGCTATTTGCGACAGCTAAATCAGCTCTGTGATCACCATTAAAATCAGCTGTTGCCACGGAGCATGGTGCGTTCCCAGTTGTATATTGGACTTGATGTTGAAATGTTCCGTCGCCGTTACCGAACAGTATACTGACGGTAGTATCCTGGAGATTTGCCACAGCTAAATCAGTTCTATTATCATCATTGAAATCACCTGTTGTCACAGAATATGGTGAATTCCCAGTTGTATAAGAGACTTGACTTTGAAAAGTGCCGTTGCCGTTACCGAGCAGTATACTAACGGTGTTATTACCGGTATTTGTAACAGCTAAATCAGTTCTGTTATCACCATTGAAATCACCTTCTGTCGCAGAAAACGGAGAACTCCCCGTAGTATATTTCATCTGAGTTCGAAACGTTCCGTTGCCCTTACCGAGAAGTATACTAACGGTGTCATCACCGATATTCGTAACAGCTAAATCAGCTCTATTATCACCATTAAAATCACCTGTTGTCACAGACTGAGGAGAAACGCTAGTGCGATAAATGAGTTGAGTTTGAAATGTTCCGTAGCGGTTACCAAGCAATATACTGATGGTGTTATCACCGTTATTTGCAACAGCTAAATCAGTTGTGCCATCACCATTAAAATCACCTGTTGTCACAGACTGTGGAACAGCGCCAGTGCCATATGTGAGTTGATTTTGAAAAGTGCCGTCGCCGTTGGCGAGCAGTATACTGACGGTGTTGTCATAACTATTTGCGAGAGCTAAATCACGTCTGTTGTCACCATTGAAATCACCCGTTGTCACAAAAGCTGGAAGGTTTCCAGTGGCATATATGGCCTGACTTTGAAAGGTTCCGTCGCCGTTACCGAGCAATATACTGACGACGCTATCATAGTTACTAGCAACGGCTAAATCAGTTCTGTTATCACCATTGAAATCACCTGTTGTCGCAGAAATTGGATATCTCGCGGTGGCATATCTCACATGAGTTAGGAATCGTGGAGTACACGCTAGAGTGAAGCAGAAGAGGTTTGCTGATTTAGTTTCAAGTCTATAGCAATAGAATTTTGATGTATTAGATTCCAGCTTGAAACGTGCAGTGCTGTTTCCTTTGGTATGCGCGGGGATACAGTCTGATTAATGCCAGTATCAGTTTATGATACTGTATCAACCCCGCTTCTCCCGCGTCTTTAGTCTCAAGAAGAAAAACACAAGATTCTATGATACAACAATTGTGTCACATACTCGGTAGTGGCGGGCGTCTTGTGCCGAGCACTGAACCGACAATGATGCCGGTGAGGCAAAGAAGGACCAGCAGGCTTAGTTCACAAATTGTTCGTCGTTTCTTGTACCACGGAACTTTTTTGTTCTCCGGTGGATAGAGGTGAGCACCTAAAGATGAATACATGAGATATCCATCGATGTCCTGATATCTATGGCTACCTTCGAATGGAAGTTCGAGAAGTGTCTCGATCGGTTTTATTTGTTTTAAGTGGACAATATGCAGATCAGGTGCGGGACTGAACTGTGATTGAACTTCCATGTAGGTACCGGGTAGAAGAAGAATTTCGTCTTCGGTAACGAAATGCGAATGAGCACGTACTGTTCGACCGTTGATGGCTTCGACGGAGAAGAGCGTCCGATCACCCACATTGCCCAAATACATGTTGTTCTCGAGCACAGTCAGCGCAATCGTGCACGATGAAAAACTCCACCATGTTACCCGAGTGCCGGGCGGAAAATCTGCACTCAAATCTTTGCCTACCCCTCGCCAGACGGTCTGTGGTGGGACGCATGGCAGTTTGACCAGAGCAGTGACGAACAATTTGAGGTACTTGAAATAGGGATAAAGTTCCTCGCGATCGGCCTTCTTCAGCGTGTAATTAAGCATTGAATAGAGACTTCGGTGCGGTCCCACCCACTCGATCGTGTAGAGCCGAATCGCAGCACTCTCGTCAATAGTCAGGCCGTCGGGCGGCTGAATC
>CAJNOQ010006247.1:0-13950 GCA_905250885.1 Didymodactylos carnosus
GTTTGTATGTAGACACCATATGAAACTCATTAGAAAAATAACAAAATGACTACATACAAAATAGTTCGTCTTACAAGACGTTACTGATAACAAAAAATATCTAATTTAAAGAATCGGTTGATGTTAAGTAAATAAACAAAGGCTGCCTATGAAATCTGACCGCCATCGATCAGTAATCAATAACATTTTCTAAAAATTTTAGAATTTTTTCTGGAGAAATCTCTCACCTGTGGATAGAGGTGTGCGGGAGCAAACTTTTTTGGTTCCGATCCCATGATGAAAAAAAATTGCGTTGTAATGTGGGTCATGGAACAGCATGCGTTTGTGGAATTAATTGAAGTCTTTTAGAATTTTCTATGAGTTCTTTCTCATAGAACTGGTGTCTACATACAAACAAGCACAGAAACTAAGAAATTTTTATCCTCCATACAAGACTATTTTCAAAAAAGCCTGATTCCACACACCTCTACCCGTGGACACCTCAGTAAGTACAAACGGCATAAAATCAAGGTACTTTCACAATTTTTCTTTCTTGAGCGTTTTTTTACGATATTTTTACTACTCGTCTACTTACATCTCTGGATGTTTTTCTAATAATAATTGGTCACCTGACCATGGATCCTCTATTTGTGTAATCATTACTAAAAATAAGAATTGTTTATAAATAAAAATTGACTTTTTTTCTTAAATAGATAAATTTACCTGGTAATGGTGTTTTTGCATTTGGTTTAACTCTTATTTTTGGTATAAACGGCATGGTAACATTATTATCAACTTTATCCGTAAATTTTAATTGTGATTTTGGTATATTTTTACTATTTTGTTGAGCTAATGAAAAGACACCTGGATGACTACGACGTTGACGAATTGGTTGAACTTTTTCTTGTAGTACAAAACCTTCCTAGAAAAGGAGAACAGATTAAAAATAGTATAGAGAACAAAAAAAATGTGAAAAATAGACGTACATTTTTGCTCCATGTTGCTGGTACATTTCGAATAGATGGTACAAGTAATTTGACTTCAGGAGCCTTCTTTAAACCAGCTGCTTCATCTAATGATGATGACTAAATAAATAAAATAAACAAAACAGTGAAGTCAAATAAAAGAGTAGTGATTTATGGTTGACATACAATTCTTTCAAATAAAATATCGTTAATATCAATTAATTTATCAATTTTCTCTTCATGATCAACATCTTTCCAACTTGAACCACCCAAATTACGATTTAAATTTTCATTACGTAATAATACATTGACACTAAACGTATACAAACGAGAGTCATATTATAAAATATCTTAACTCTTTCACTGGCACTACATATCGGATGGACCAAATAAAATCAGACACTTTTGTTCGTTATTTTTGAGACATTGTCCAGTAGTTCAAAGAGTTTATTTTAAGCGAAATCGATAGAGAATTGAATTCTCTACAAAATCTACAATTTTAATCTCTAACAACGTTTTTCTCGTTTGAGCACCATTCAAAATATTGAAGAGTGCTGAATCGTCTCCGTTTTTGAGATTTTTATCCCATTGTCTGAGGTCCAATAGTTACGTTTTCTAGGTAGAAAGATAGAAAATTTTCGTGCTGTATCAATCTCTTCTGTGTAAGGCAGTAAGACTAAAACCCTAGATTCAAAACACGTTTTACTGCTTTTATAGCTAAAAACCTAAAGTCTGTAAGAAATAGGTTCTGAAGTTAGATTTTTTTAAATTTATCAGTTTTTTGTACAGAGAAATTTTCCTAGAAAAGTCAACTGTAAAATTTGGAAAAATACGTGAGAAGATGCAGAATTTTCCGATGAATCTTTTGATGTTTTCAAAATTCTTATAGAATCTATTTTAGGATCAAGGTAAATATTTTTCAGTGTATCGTAGTTCGACAACTCAGCAACATTAAATATTTTGAATGATACTCAAACGAGAAAAAACGCTATCAGATATTGAAATAGAAGGTTTTGTAGAAAATTGAATTCTCTAACGATTGAGCTTAGAACAAACTCTTTGAACTACTGGATAGTGCCTCATTATCTGGGACACCTGATACTACTGTTTAGTGTCAAAAGGCGCCCACGCCAATGAAAGATTTAATTTAAAGAGTAATAAAAAAAAATCTTTGTTTTTTTACTTGTGAAGTATTTTCTCAGCTATTTTATCCATTCGACGTCTCAACGGTTGAAAACTCATTAAAAAATCATGATCACTTGCACGAGCCAAATCGTTTGATGTACGAATTAACTTCATTACTTTCGAACAAGCTTCCTAAAAAAAAAGGAGATAAAAAATATGCGAAAAGAATTACTAAGAGACCCTACATACATCTTTGAATACATTTACGCTGGCAAATTCTCCAAGAAATGGTGATGTTGGTGTTTCGGATGACATAATGGAACAAAATAATTAAATTTAAAACTCAAAACACAATCTGAAATGAAAGTGGAAACAAATGGTATATAAAATAAGAATAATAACTTTTCTCAATGGTATGTGTAGCATAACTAGATTACTAAGTTTAATGAGCTAAATGTGAAGTAATAAAAATTATTTGTCTAATAGTGGACAAACACACATTTAGCAAATAATGAGTGTAACTGTTTACTATCGATGACAAGTGTCTTCTGGTAAAAAAAGTGATCACATGAAAACTTAAGAGACTATGTAATGTAGAATATATACTTAGGGTTGAACAAAAGTTCGTAGAACGGTGATTCCGCCCTCCCCTCCTCATACCGTGATCAAAACTTTTGGTCAGTCCTAAGTATATTCTGATAGTGCTGGAAATTCTCTATCGTCCTATATATTTGTCTACTGTCTTGTATTTAGCTATTGCAAAAATAACTTGAGTACAATGAAGATACCCTCAATTGACAAGCGTGTGCCTGCATGATAGTCAAATTATTCTTCAGCACAGAAATGCAAGATAGAACAAAACTATACAGAATGATAGAGAATTTGAAGCCCTATCAGAATGTTTAATTCCTTTTAGAAAGATTTATTTTCATAGTATCTATAATTTGAAAAAGCATAAAAAGTAGCGAATTTTCGTACTTGTCAATTGAGGGTACCTTCATTGTACACTCAAGTTATTTTTGCAATAGATAAATGCAGGACAGTACACAAATATATAGAACGATAGAGAAATTCAAGCGCTATCAGAATATACTTAGAGTTGACCAAAGATTTTGATCACGGTGTGAGGGGAGCGAGCATCATCGTTCTACGAACTTTTGGTCAACCCTAAGTATATACAGAATTATTTGCTGATCGATCGATCATAATGATTACTTTACAGAAATGTTTACCCATAACAAGTTTAAAGCAAAAAAAAAAACAATACCAAATTAACTTTGATTCAAACGAATACAAGCATAAAAATTATGAATGAATTTATTCACGAAAAGTGAGTCATCAAAGGTCGTCGACCTATAAAACAACGACTCGAGTAACGACTGATTCTGGAAGATTATTCCAGTGAGTGACAGTTGAATGAAAGAAGACGAAATTGTTTGTGGAGAAAAATCATTTACAGGAGATGAAATACGAACATATTTAGAATGATGACAACATAGGGAAGAACAATAAGGACAAAGAACATTATAAAAAGAAGAAAGAGGACTAAGACGATGCTAAATTTTAAAAAACTGTACCAGTCGAAAATATTTACGACGAAGTGGCAGATCTGATAGAGACACCAGTAAAGGGGTAGAAGAACGGTAGTCAAAATGACAAGAAACAAGTTTATTTACAGAATCAAGACCAGTAAGAGAAAACGAACTATCATACAAGATGCAACAGTAATCTAGTTTAGGAAGAATAGAAGAAAAATAAATTCAACGTCGAAAATCTCTGATGGAGCTAATCCGACAACACGACTCAGTACATTCAGCTTGTGCCGACAAGCAAGAGCGATGTCACTCGGATGTTCATTCCATTTAAGCTCGTGCGAAACAAGAACACTAAGACAACGAACAGAAGACACAACAGAAAGAGAGACATTATTGAGATACAGCTGATTGTAAATACAGGGAAAAAGATCAAAAGAAAAAGGAAGCCAAGAAGATTTGAACACATTAAGAGACATAGAATTAGTAGAAAATCAATTAGCAACACAATTTATATAGTTTTGAACATGAGAAAAATCAAAAGGATTAGAAAAGAAGGTTACAATTAAATAAACAACATCGACAAAAAGACAGATTTCACAATTATGTAGAAGAGAAAGAGGCAGATCATTAATAAAAACAAGAAATAAAAGTGGCCCAAGTACACTGCCTTGAGGAACGCCAGAAGAAATTCATTTCATTCGAACGAGACGAAAGAAGCAGATACTGATCTCTACATCTCTTACAATAAAGTACAGCCATATTTCTAGTCAATCTATACCTGTGCTGGTTTTTCTTCTTTTCATTTTTCTTTACTTTGTTTACTTGATCAGTCTCTCTGTCCATTACTCTAATTTTCTTTTACCAAATTGACTTTGCTATTTTATTGCCTCAAGTCATTGTTATTACAGGTCGGGAACCCTTGATGAAATAATATTACTAAAAAGAAAACGTTAAACTATCATCAAATACAGACAGTTTCAGTGTTATTACTGAATTCAAAACTACGGACGAAAAGCCTACGTCTTTGATACACATACTCTGAGTACTTTTCACAGTCACTTATGTGTCGCTGAGATATTTATGGTAACACTTTTATAATTTGAATGTAAACTGTCATTTTTACAGTCGGAAATGATGTTTTTTTAGGTAAACAAATCAAAAAGCTTCAATGAACCGCTCACAAGGTTAGCTGACCAGAGAAAAATCTAGTTAACCTTACAGTATCAGATGAGAAATTGTTTGAGGGTGGGTATTTTTCTCAGAACACAACAATTATTACTGCGCAGTACGGCCAGATAACTCTGCTACCGTAGTAAAATTTCGTGACGAAAGTTTGACAGGTCTCCTCTGTATATATTTTTTTAACGAAAGCACATGCAGTCCTGTGGAACATCTAGAATTGTAAAGTAAACGCGTCTCTACAAAATGAGACGTCTCGAAACTCTTTACGTTTCTTTGTTTAAAAAGAATAAAAGGAAAATACAAAATGCTACTTTCCTAAAATAAAGTTTAAAAGGGGCGTTTTGTATCTTAATTCTACTTTTTTAAACAAAGAAACGTACAGAGTTTCGAGATGTCTCATTTTGCAGAGAAACGTTTGCTTTACAATTCTAGATCTTCCAGAGTCCTGCATATGCTATTGTTAAAAAAATATATACAGCGCAATATGTCAGAATTTCGTCATGGAATTTCACAAGGTTAGCAGAGTTATCTGGCCATGCCGTGCACTTCGGTATTTTAATTTCTAATGCTAGTAATATTTTGAATACAACGTACAATTCCCGAAAAAGAAAAACAATATCTCCTATTTTTCATTTGTTTCATCCTCTATTTTAACAATGAAGAGACGGTCAAACCGATAGTGTACGACAGAAACTATTCTCTTGTACAACATCTCCCAAAATCCATG
This sequence comes from Didymodactylos carnosus, assembly GCA_905250885.1. Classification (NCBI taxonomy): domain Eukaryota; kingdom Metazoa; phylum Rotifera; class Eurotatoria; order Philodinida; family Philodinidae; genus Didymodactylos; species Didymodactylos carnosus. Next base: position 5,514 of record CAJNOQ010006247.1, read on the forward strand.
GTTTATTATTTACTTTAATTCGTTCAAAAATAGCAAACACAATCACATACCAGTGGTGAGAGTGGGTCAATTCTTCTTTTAACCAGGTGGAATAAAACCTATAGCAATTCTTTTTGTTCCACGGCAAATGCAGTATAAAGTAGCTGAACGGCATCGAGAATAGTCTGATGCATCCTGTAGATGACGCTAGCTAAAAACTGTTATAGTGAAACAGATTAAAAATTTTATTATAAAAATAACAGCTAAATATGTGATATTTCTTTTACTAAAAATACTTTTCAGATAGTCTCTGAACTAAAAAAGAAGTGAGGTACTCACGATCGTATAATGACGGCTGATATATAGGCGTTATTATTTATTATTATTCCAATTCATCATTAGATTGAAGGATCGTTTGCTGATGTTATCACTTTGATTGTTCTGGTTCAAGGTGTCTTTTATTCAAAAAGTTTTCTCCAGTCAGATATAGGGGTTTTTGTAGAATGTCAATACTAAGATTAGGACTGTAAAAGTTGCCGTTGCGGTTATTTAACGCTAACGAAAATACAGTTACTGTTACTTCAACGATAACTGCGTTTCCAGTTACCAGTTGAAATAACGATAACTACCAGTTAGTTGACTTTGTGGTAACTATTTTTTAAATTTGGCAGAAATATTCACGCAATGGCTTAAAATGGCTTCCAAAATCGTTAGTTTTCCATTAAAACTGTTGAAACATTGATAAATGACATGGTTTTGATTGACACACACGTGCAAGTCAACTAAAGTAATCGAAATTATATAACTTCAATGTTTTGTAACTGCGGTTTTTAAGATCTCTGGAGACCTCAGCATCTACGGCCAGCTTGAAAATTCTTTTTTACTACAAAACTATGCCATTTACGAAAGTTTTAGCAGAAAACTAGCGATTTTGGAAGCCATTTTAAGCTGCTGCATGAGTATTTCTACCATACTTAAAAAATAGCTACCACAAAGTTAACTAATTGATAGTTATCGTTATTTCAACGGTAACTAGAAAAGGCAGTTATCGTTAGAGTAACTGTGTAAAGTAAGGGTCTTTTCAGTTACCATTGGTTTAACGCTAACTGAACTGAAAAGACAGTTATTGTTACTTTAACGGCGATTGTTTTTCTAGTTACCGTTGTCGATAACGGCCAAAGAAGTAACGTGGACTTTTACAGTCCTAACTAAGATCATATTATATAGATCAGAATGCTATTCAGTGCTTTTGACCATATCCAATGTTTTTGAAAAAAAGATGTTGAAAAAGCTTTTCAAATGTAGATTTTCAGAAGTTATCTTAGGTCATTAGCAGCTTTTGCATATGAATTTTTTCAATAATTCCGATTTACAGGACAAGCTTTTCTGACCAAATTGAGACATGGACAAAGTGTGACTTCAATCGATGTTTGTAGTTATTATTTACTTTCTGTTTTTTTCATTCTTGGTTTCTTTTCTCTTATTACAGTCTTTTACGTATATCTAGATTCTAGCGGGATTTAAAGTTATAACCTTTGATGGCTTTTCACTCATCGATGATTAAAATAAATTATTATTCTGTTTTTGTATTAAGTGTGTGCAGTAGACTATTTAAAAGTTATAAGAGTTTTACTGAACATCTGAATACTCCTATTATAACGCTCTGTTCACTCATTCTCTTGCATTCGTACTAGATAAGATCATTTAAATCTCAGTATACGATATGAAGTTACTTTTTCTCTATGTGCTTTGATTATCGCGTAAATAGTCAAGGAATTTGAGATTCAAAGCCGTGTTGTATTTTTTTTTATCTGCGTTTTAATAATAGTCACATAAAACTCAACATGGCATATACATAGTGCGGCAAATATCATGTTATGATGCAAGTAAAGAGACATCATTTATTGGTTGTTTGATAGTGCCGAGGAAACTAAGTTACTTAGCCGAAGAAATCTGTATTGTGACATTTTTACATAAGCTCTATAAGAAATTCAAATGTTAGCTACATTTCTACTTAAAAATTTTTATATGTTTTATCTTTCTTCAACTATCAGGTATTCCTTCAATTATTTCCGAATAGAGTTGACCTTTATTGTTTGTAAATAACGATAAGTCTGAAATCTCAATCTCTTTTCTTCAAGTATTCATTATTTTGAATAAATATGGTTAACAAATTTGTCAACATGTATCTCTTATTTTTATTCTTGTTGTTCTAGATTAAATGGCTGGATATGCTCGTTTTCCAAGACCATTGATGACGGATCGTGTTGGGCCAAGGTAAAGGAAAATACAACGTCAATCTTCTATTGATATCTAAATTGTTTTTTTTCTTGTTTAGATTTAATACAGCTCAGCAAGTATATCCTCAACGTAATGGTCAACGAAATTTTCCTGAAGATCGTCGAATGGATAATCGGTAAGATTCCTTAAAATTTCTAAACAATATCGCTTTATTATACGAGCCTTAAATCAATCTTAAATCGTAAACTGATTTTATCTCTTACTTTTCGTTTTGCTGTCTTCACACCCCCTTTCTCTGTTGTATTTTGTTTATTATCTAGAGAGTCTGCTGAGTATAAGTTTGTCGAACCAGTTTTTCAGCAAATAAATGAATTACTCAGAAGCTCGAGAAAATCACTTTTTTTTCACAGGTAGTTTCTCAACTTAAATTTTTTAAAAAATGTTAATTCAACCGGTATATCAACAAAGTGTGTACACTGTTGTCTTGAACGTTGTTTACTTTGTAGTCAGAAAAATAGTTTAGTTTGTTGAAAGAAGTCGTCAATGATGAGAAAAAATAGTCACTGATGTTTTGACAAAATACCGTGATGACTAATTTTCATCCACTTCCCTGAGACGATTAGTAGTAGACACGTTGCATTGGTAAAATTGAATGTCTTTCTGCGTGGAGAAGCTGCTGAGTATAAGTTTTTTCTTGTCATTCTAAACACTTTTTTCTGAGTAACTGCATGTTTTACGCTAATCGAAGACTGTGAATCTTCAATTAGCTGAAGAAATATTAGGCTTACGGGAGAAGGTCCCTAACTGATAAATCGCTTTTGAGTCGAAATCTAGTAGATTATTCTGAATATGAGCATGGGGTTCCCCATAGCCCTTCGAAGATCCAGTTTTGTGGAAAACCAGTTATTTTTCAGAAACTAAAAAATAACCAAAGCGTTTCGTAATGAGCCATGCTTGTAGCCCGCAAATTTCTGATTAAAATGAGATATCTCCCAACTCTACACGATCTTTCTTTGCAGAGTTATAGAATTTACAAGAAAAACCTTAAATGTTCATGGTCAACTCAAAGCTACAAAAATAAGAAGGAAAAAATTAATTTAGGGCTTTTCTTGTAAATTCTATAACTTTGCAAAAAAAGGTCATGTAAAGTTGGGAGAGGTCTCATTCTAATCAGAAATGTGCGGGCTACAATTATGACTTATTAAGAAAACTTTTTAGAGTTTCTGAAAAACTGGTTTTCCAGAAAACTGGATCTTCGAAGGACTATAAAGAATCCCCATGGTCATATTCGGAATCAACATGGTCGATAACCTATAATTCACTAGATTTAGACTCAAAAGTGATTTATCAGTTAGGGACCTTCCCTCGTTAGGCTAACGTTCTGCATTATATTTTATTATAGACCTCTAAAAATCACTTACTCAGGTGCGTCAGAGCCAGTTTTTTAGTAAATAAATAAATTACTCAGAAGCTGGAGAAAATCACTTACATAAAAGGCAGTTTCTTAACTTAAATTTCTTAAAAAGTTTCTTAGTAAGTTAAAATTTTTTGAATAACTTCATCCAAATGAGGGGATGGATTTTTACCTCCTAACCGATAACGCTGATATTGAAACAAAATTACTTTTCAAAGACGTAAAGTTCTTTTGCTTTCGTCAACAAATTGAAGTTCTATTTCTTTTCAATGTCTGTATTTTTTTTGGAATGTTAGGTAAACGTTGCCTAATTTCGTTATTATACTTCGAAGTGGAAGAATTTCTTCAACTAGAGGAGCTTTTCGAGTTGTATTTTACATTCTTATCCTGAAGAATGAGTGCATACATTTTACTTTTTTCAGGTTCCAGAAAAGCTAATTTGAACGTTTTCTCTATGTTTTAGACCTAATATGAATAAACAAAATAATATGCAACGAATAAATAGTCAGAATAGGCTTGTTAATGAAGCTAATAAGTACTTAAATTGAAAATGTCGTCATTTTAACATAATCAGCCTTTTTTTTCCCCTACTTTTAGACCTGTTTTAACCAATTCTTCTGTTGGTACACCTGTTAGTTCAACACCTACTTCTCAACCATCAACACCGACGCAACAAACATCAAATAGTAAAAATCAGTCAACACCACATGTTAATCCAACCGATGTATCAACAAAGTATGTACACTATTGTCTTAAACTGTTTTACTTTGTAGTAAGAAAAATAGTTTAGCTTGTTGAAAGAGTCGTCAAGTCGAGCAGCGTGGCTCAGTCGGCTAGTATGCAGATAACATACGTCAAAGATACGGAGTTCGAATCCCGGCAACGGCGGTCGTGTGATAGACTTAGACAAGCCATCTCATACTCATTGTCTCGGCACCTTTGGACACAGACGTAACCCGATTTCAGTAGCCATTGGACTAGAGAGATGAGAATTAAAAGTATAAAAAAAAAAGTCGTCAATGATGAGAAAAAATAGTCACTGATGTTTTAATAAAATACCGTGATGACTAATTTTCATCCACTTCCCTGAGACGATTAGTAATAGATACGTTGCATTAGTAAAGTTGAATGTCTTGGAAATACAGCCGTTTCTTTTTACATGTAAATAGGTTTACCTTTTAAAATCTTGTTGTTGTTTATTTCTCTAGAATAACAACACCTCCAAAAGCAAATACAACTCTCACAGCCACTGCAAAACCCGATGTTGTACCTCCAGCATCGTCGACTTCGATAACGTTAGATTCTCAAACTCCGACAAATTCAACTAATGATGAATTAAAATCTAATACAGCAACAACAAACTCCGAACCACAAACTCCCGTGGGAACCAACCAAAATGCGACTTCTCAAATACAACAACCGCCAGTGATGCATCATATTCATCAACAACATACACCACTGCCACAGCAACAACAACGAGGCCCAAAACGTCCAAGACCACCAAATGAATATCAACAAACTTCAACTTATAATCAAGGTGGTAGTGCAGTGATAGGATCTTCTTCATTTGAACAAGATGATAATAAAACTACATCTAATTCTTCTGCACAACAAGTTGGTGATAAAAAAGCGGTAACAGGTGGTCGCTGTCGACTATTTATTGGCAATGTACCGTCAGATTTAACACAAAATGAATTTCAAGTTTTATTTGGAAAATATGGGGAATTAGTTGAATATTTTGTTAATCCATCAAGAGGTTTTGGTTTCATTAAATTGGTCAGTTTCCTTAAGCATTATAATTAATAAAATTCGATTATTCATTTTTTTTATTTATTTTTAGAGTTCACGTTCAATAGCTGAACAAGCTAAACTTGATTTAGATGGTTATATATTACGTGGTAAACCATTGCGTATTCGTTTTGCCAGTCAAGGTGCCACTGTTAAAGTTAAAAATTTTTCAATGTCCGTTTCAAATGAATTATTAAAAGAAGCATTTGAAATATTTGGTCCTGTTGAACGTGCTGTGGTCATTGTTGATGATCGTGGAAAATCAACAGGCGAAGGAATTATTGAATTTGAAAAAAAACCATCAGCACAAAAATGTTTAAATGATTGTACTGAACATTGTTTTTTTTTAACAAGGTTAGTTCAAATGACATGAACGTTGTATCTAATACGAAATATCTTTCTTTTTCTCTCTTAACAAATGTTAATCATATGTCTAATTGACATTCAGTACGTGAATGACTTGAGTTCAATGTATTCAGTCATTTTTTAATCTGATTAAAAACAAACATTATCATTAGATTTTTATCTATTCAGAAATGTAAAAACAAAGTTAAGAGTTTCATAGTGGAATTCTGCAGAAGAATCGATCAGAGTCAAAATTGCGTATATATATGTCTGTTTATTTAAATGCGAAAACAATGGGCTGACTCAGATCGATTCCTTTACAGAATTTCACGATGGCCTGGCCATGTAATGGTCTACCTTTTTTCGTCCGTTACGGCGCCTTATAAATCGAGACTTCGTTCAATTACTCTGGAGCTTTTTTCTAGTGTGACTTACAATATTACCTCCTAACAGTGAAAAGTACAGAGCGATCGGGCCAGATCTCGATCTGAGGCACTGTAACAGACGGAAACCTTCGATTGGTTAGGCCGATATATACAGAACTAGACTTTTTTCTACATTTTTCTGAATCGTAATGTTTGCTTTTTAATCAGATCAAAAAAATGACTGGATAATACATTGAACTCGAGTCATTCACATCATACAGATAGGACTGTCTGTTTACTTATTACTCGGTGTTACTTTACCAAGTTAAGTAACAAAAATTTGTTACCTGTTACTGGTAATTAGTAACAACAGATGCTAGTTTGTTACTTTGTTTTGTTATTTTGGAGTAAAGTAACAAAAAAAAGCAAGTTTTTTTTTTGTTTACTCATCAAAACTTTTTTAAAAAACGTTTTGTGAGGGTGGGGGTGAAATAATTGAATTTCATTAGATGGTCTTATAAGTTGTAACTCTTCCCTTAGCAGTGATGTACAGCTAACAAATATTTCAGATACTTTTTCATCAGACATCCCACCACCTTTTAGCAAGTATTTCACCCTCACCCTCACAAAACCTTACTTAAGGAGTCGACTGGCAGAAGTATCTGGCAAAAGATTGTAACAAATCTTTGTCACTTTGTTACTAGCAACAAGTATCAACTGCTTTACTTGTTACTAGTAACAAAGTAACAAACTAGCATCTGTTGTTACGAGTAAAGTAATGGTAAACAGACAACCCTACATACACAGATAACATCATTAATTTAAAAATTTAAATAAATTCAAAGTTGATACACATAGATAATTCAGTATGAGCTAAATAAAGACACGTTTTTTATCATCAATTTCAATTTTAGTTAAGAAGATAAAGAAGAGATGGTCATTCTAGTACGAATTTGTACCATTTCTTAAAATCATTTTACTAAGTTCGTGTAAAATCTTACTTTTAAAGAGTTCGATAAGATAATCTAAGATCTTGATACAAATCTGAACTAGATCTGATGCTCTTACTTTTTTATTTTACGCAGAGCCCCTGGAATGCTTTCCGGAGCTTGAGATGCGAAGCACCCGATACTAAGAAAGAAAAAAGTCACTTTTTCCCTCTTGCTTTATACGCATCGACTTTTCTACCTAAAAGGCAATTATTTCCATTTTAGTCTTCCCTGCTTTGTGATACACAAAAGGGAAGACTTGGAAAGTTTGATCGACTGCCAGTATTTTCTGTATTTCCAAATCACAAATAGTCGGGAAAGAAAATTTTTATCAAAAATCAACATTTTCGAACAACCAAGTTTCGCTACACTTCGCAAAATTTAGTATATCTCGATCGAAATCAACCATTTTGGGATCCGGTTCGTTTTACTTTGAAGTAAAAAAACAAAACAAAACATCTCTTTCATATGCAAAGAGAAAAAGTTCAATAACCACCTTTTTCTCTGCTATGTGCTTAGTCGAAACAAGACGATGTGAAGTTTAATGACATCCTGCCTTTTTTCATATGTTAACATTTGTCAAGAGAGAAATATTTCTTATTTGTCATCACCCTATTGTTAGATAAAAGTAATCTTTTGATAATGAATCTTTTTAACTTTTTTAGCGAATTGAAACCAGTTATTGTTGAACCATGGGATACAAAAGATGAAGAAGATGGATTACCCGAAAAATCATTGATTAAAAATGCATTGTACATGAAGTATGTAGGATGTATCGAATAGAATGTGACAGAATGAAGAATCAGTATCTGGAGCATATCGAAGAATCTTGAATTGAATGAAGGATATTGACTGCTCTCGATTGTATGTCAGTATTCTCTTCATCAGAAGTAGTTTTTGCAAGACTTTCAAAGACTACTTCTTATCTGAGATCACTATTTTTTTGCATTCACTCCCACTTTGTTTACCATCCTCTGATGTCAATTAAGACTTCCAAAATAAGACCACATATTTATCAAAAAAAGGGGTCTCACTTTTTCAAACTGACAATGTAATATTTCACTTTGTTTACGATAATTCTAATTTTAATAACATTTTTTTGTTTTGTTTTAATTAGAGAGCGTGAATTAAAACCACGTTTTGCCGATATAAATTCAATAGAGAGTACAATCGGTTTAAAATGGAAAGAATTAGAATTACAAGAAAAACAATTGTATGAAGAAGTTAAAAAACGAATGCAATATGCTACCGAACAGGTACAAATTGAAATTGATCAAATGTTATTAGAACATCAATCACAATTATTAAGAGAAGGT
>CAJNOQ010006248.1:0-13950 GCA_905250885.1 Didymodactylos carnosus
CCCCCGTCCCGCCAACACCCACCCCCCCCCCCCCCCCAAACCCCCCACGAAAGATTTAGTTCCCCAAAACGGTCTCAAAAGCACATCATTTGATGCAGTTGTTGAGGCTGATTCCGAATATCAGCTTATTTTGGTTTGAAAGTTATGTTCTGATGCCGAGAGTCTCAAAAAACTGAAAAAATCCTATCGGATTGCCACCTTCTTAATAATATTTTTGAAAAGAAAAACTAAATCTGTAACTTTGTTCTGTGTTTCAAAGTAGTTCGAATGACGTAAAAATGAAGGTTCTGTCGTTCAATATGAGGTCGCTGATAGGTCTGTAATCGGAGGATGTCAAAATCAAAGACCTCTGAAGTTTGATCAAAGTTCGAACACTTCTCGTAGCTCTGGAACCTCGAAATGTACTTCTCTATACGCACTTTCCTGATCTGCTGATTACGAAAAACATCTTTCAAAGGTTCGAGGTCCATGTGGAGCTGAGATGTCCAACGTTTTTCTCAAGGTAGCGAAATTTCGAAACAAGGACAGCTTTCAAGTTTTTGAATATTTTCCTAGAGCAAGTGCGCTGGATATTTTTTAAATAAGATATTCGTGATCAGCGCAAAATTCTGCGTTGAATGGTGTACATTTAAAGCAAAAATAATATAGTGCTTCCTCTTTGAATTTGGAAGCCCTTACCTTAGAAATCTTTTAAACTCCGAAGGGTTTTTGGATTATATTGAGTATATCTCCTTTTTCGCACGAAATTTTTGTTTTGGTAATTGTAGTGAACAGTCGGTTTCTGATCGCCGCTAGAATTGCTATTCTTGTATCTTTTTCTTTATAGGAATAATATCAAACAACTGGACTAACGCATCCGGTATTCGATCTCACGAAAACTTTCATTCTTCTTATTTTGTATTGATTTGTTTTTTCTTATTTTTAAAGTGTCAAGCGCGTCATGCGTAACACCACTACTAAACGACAATTACACAGTACTATTGTTATCATTGATGGATTCTCCTACATTCAACTACACTTATTATAGTTATACATATCGAGCAACTTCAAATTTGACAACTTTGACATTTGCATTTCGACAAGATCCAAGTTATTGGTGCTTAGATGATATTTCGGTAATGAAATATAATACTAGCAATGGTAGCGACCTGATAAGTAATGGGGGTTTCGAAAGAGGCAGTACAATAAACTATACTCTCTGTACACCACGTGGTTCATCAGTATCTGGTACAGTTAGCACACGTTGTCCTCGCTCTGGTAATTATAGTTATATAGATGGAAGTTATGCTCCCGGTGATTTCTTAAGTCAAACGTTTTCGACGATTCCACAGCATCAATATCAAATTCGGTTTTGGTTGAGTAATTTGGGTGCATCTCCAAATTCAATTAATGTCACAATAAGTTCCACCATTGTTTCAGATAGTAATGTTTTTCAATAGTGAGAAAGGTGCATGTATGTTAGTGTTTTTTTTATTTTATTTTTCTTTAGCTGCTGTTCTTCAGATAACAACACAACAACCCGCAGGATCAGGTAATCAAAATGGAAATCTTCTATTTCTCGTTTTCGTACGTGGAATTTTGCTTTTTGTGCCTTAAGATGGCTGAATAAGCCGGCAAAAGGAGAGTCAGAGTGTATTTGCAAAAACAAATTTTTGATCCAAAAAATAACATATTTTTTCAATTCTGAGTGCACTTTGAAGATCTTCATAATTATTTGCAGTACATATTCTAATGTTTTTTTATTAAAAATTAATTTGATAGACTATTAAACTTTCTATATCCCTTTAGTATTTCAGATAAAGGGCATCTCTAGATAAGTAGGTGTATCTGCCACACTACGATTTTATATTCTGAAGACATAGTTAAACAGAAGTGACGCTGGCGAACACGAATATGATGTCAGAAACGTTTTGAACTCCTTAGAAAAAGCACATGAGGAAAAAAATATATTTTCCAGAATTATTTCCTGAATATGAACTATCGATTGATGAGATCATTTGAAAAAACTGGTTTTCTCGTTTTTCTTACTTTTTGAAATATGACATCAGCGTCGTAATCAGCGTAAAAAACTGAGTTTTGGTTCTTCAAGCAGAAAAAACAACGCCGTTTCAGTGAAGTTTTTTATTTCAAAACAGAGAAATTTATAGAAATTTTCTGTATGGCCACTCTTGTTTACATTCGGTCTACATACGATAAAAATTCTAGATGGTGTCAGTACTTTGCAGAAAAGGGCTCTTAACACATCAAATTATTTAGTCATCCTACTCAGTTTTTTGTTTTTATATGGGTTTAGGACTAACAACTCAAGGTAAGATTATTTACAGGTTTGATTTGATTTACTTTTAAATGAGCAAAAAGATGTCTGTACTTGTATAACAGCTACAGACACCAACTGCACAACACCATCGACGATAAATTCAACAACATTATTATCACTCAACAACTCATCAGCATCTAATTATACCAATTATCAATGTACATACCGTGCTACATCGAATCAAACAATACTAATGTTTGCTCTTCGACAAGATCCGAATTATTGGTGTTTAGATGATATATTAGTAACAACAAACAATTCTAATAATACTAATTTATTAATAAATGGTGATTTTGAAACTGGTAATCTACAAGGTTATTCTATGTGTAATCCAATTAGTCGCATAACATCTGGTATTGTTGTTACTAATCAACCACATTCAGGTACATATAATCTTTTTGATGGCAGTTATTTAAATCCAGATTATTTGTGGCAAATATTTTCAACTCAACAACAGCAACAATATCAAATTAGTTTTTGGCTTTTAAATAGTGGTTCATCACCTAGTTCTATTACAGTCACGATTGGTCCATACATCAATCTAAAGGGTAACATTTTGGTTTCTTTCATAACTATCACATCTTAATACATCTAACTTCTGTTTTTTTAGCGATGGCTATTAAAACGAGTTCTACTAATAGTCCAGTAACGACACAACAATTTACTACTAGAGGTAAAGTAGAGATTTCAAATACATTTTTTAACACTTTTGAGTTGTATCACTATTTTCATAAGCTTCGCTATCAACGTCATCAAGAACAAATTTGACGACTATACAACCCAATACGTCAGCTAATAATGGCATAACAACAGCAAGTAATTATATAGGAAATAGATAGATAATATAAAATTATTTTTTGTTCTATCCATTCTTAGCACAGACATCCTTAAAAATAAATTTAACAACTATCGCTGATCAACGGGTAACACAAGGTAATAATATGGGAATGTTTTTCTGGTTCTTTCTTTTTCGATTTTGAGCTAGTGAGTGAATGCAAAATATTTTTTTAAATAGAAACTTTTACGTTTCGAATCAAACAAGTTAGATTTAAATTTTGTTATACGGGTTTTGCAAGAACAAGTTTTAGACTTTAAGAGTCTTTTTTACGGTTTACTTTGACAGCAAAAATTTTTTCAAAAAATTACGGGAAAAAAACGCCCGTAAATTGTTTGGGTCTACAGACTAATGTTAAGAGGAAAAATATTAAATGACTAATATTAAAAATCAATTAAATACTTGTCCATCTTATTTCAAGATTTTTCCTTTATTTTAAAATAATTAAATATTTTTCTATTCAATTTTTTTCATTGGACAGACTGGTTCGAGACAACATTATTTGCTCACCGGTTCGGCTTTATAGAACGAGACAAAAACTTTTGTGTTCGTGCTCGGGCTTACCGTCTCGGGAAAACAGAAAACTTTGTGACACAGGACTCTACTGTGAAGTATAACTTGCAGTATCACCTTCCGCGGATAACATTCTTTCTTTCAATAAGTCTTTTGAGAGGGACAATCACTTTACAGATCGTTGGTCTACTATCGGTGTCGATCCACTAAGCCGGTGAAAAATAAATATTTTTCATCATCCCTTTAAAACAATCAGAAATAACATTAAACTTGCCACTAAGGGAAAAAAGTAAATTGCTGTTGTTGTTTATATTTTTAGTGTCAACAGGAACAAGTAAACTGATAACAACAACATCTAAGACAACAAACACGAGTATGTATGAAATATTGCTAAAAAGTTTAATGCTTCTAAAGATTTCACGCAATGTGATATCGACTTAAATTTGTTTCAGGTACAACTTCATATACAACAACAACAACATCACCAACTTGTAAGATCATTTTTTCAGCTATAAAGTTTTAGTTTGAACAACAGTACGAAAACTTAGTAGCCTTCGTGTTCTTCGTCTTTTCTTCCCTGTACAGGATATAATAGCCGACGTTTATAGCAGCCAATTTTTTAACCAAACTAATTTCTGCTTTGAAAGCGATAAAGTGAACCTAAGCTCAAAAACTACCTTTGTTTTCGTCTGATATCGTTCACCCTGACTAACTCTGAAACACTTTCCCGACAGTCTCTTTTAAAGCTCGTTTTAGTGTATGTTAAAGAGTATTTCGGTTCCAGAAAATGCAATTCTCAGATCCTGATCAAAATCAATCCCAGTATAGATGCCCACTGACGTTTAAAATAAATTAAATAAATGACTCCAAACTTAAGAAAGCATCCGCGAGTGCGACAACATTTTAACTATAATTGATAGGAGATAAAAAACTTTTTATATGATCCGATAGCTCCAGTCAAGGAACCCTTAATCTAAAATATTTTGGTTCCAAAATGTGTCCTTTTACGTCTTAGATAGACTATGCAGGAATTGTGATCATTCAGTTGTTCTGTTTTCATTCAATAACTGTATATATCGCGGTGCTCCAGGTGCCGGTCGAGTTATTTATAACTTTAAGGTTGTCATTACTGGATATTACTGTTATAACATTTTTTATAAATTAAATTAAGAAATTAAGATTAATTAAGAAGCGCACAAGATACATCGAAACAGGGATGTCAGAACTCGCTGTTCTACACTCTTAGACTCTATTTTAATAGTAAAGTTATTAAACTTCGTGAGCGTGACAAATTCTGGTCCACTGGAAACTTAAGTTAGGGCGGAGATTTCACCTGAAATATTTGGAAAAACCTGAAAACGACCTTACGTTTTGGCAGAAAACCTGAAATTTCCAAAACGCTTTAGACTGAAAACGATTTTCCTCGATTTCTACTGAAATGAAAACTATTTCTGTTAAAAATCTCATTAGATAAAGCTTTTAAAGTTATCCAGAAATCCAGGCTTTTAAACCTTAGAGTCTAAAATTGAGTGAGTTACCGATTTTATATGAAAAGCCCTATACAAAAAGTCGAAAAAACAGACTTTTGTCATATTCTAATTTTTTCTTGTTCTATTTCCTATTTTAAAAATTCGAGTTACACATGAACCGAACGAGTACAAAAAACTGAACAAGATAGGCTAGTTTTAGTAGCATATCATATCCTTAAAGAACAGAATAGCAGAGTATCATAAACACTTTTTACAAAAGAACTGCTAAATGTGTCGAATGAAATTGTTTCTTGGCCTCCTGACTTTTTTTGGAAAAAATCTGAAAAATTTTACGCGCTTACCTGAAAAAATTCTGTTGAGCTCAACTGATTTTTTAGAGATCTTCTAGAAAACCGGCCTTTCGAATGCTTTCGGAAAATGGTTTTGCTTATGAAAACATACACTAATCTGTTCTCTTTCGACTGTTAAATACCGAAACTCTCTATCTTTCATCGTCTTCCAGTTATTTAGAAAAACAATCAGCGATCTTATATTTTGGCGTGTCTGAAAATTGAGATATTAATTAAGATAGTCAGTACTCATTGATAAAGTAATTAGCTAAGATGATTCTACGTAGGTATGCACCAGTTCCAGTTTTTAACTGTGAGAATTGGAACTGGTACATACCTAGTTCTACATTTATCTTGGAGAAAATCTTTAGTTGTATACGTGGTAAAAGTTTAGATGAGTTGTAAATAATAATAAATAACGTGAAGCGCATGGGTTAACGCAATCCATTGACTGCAAGTCGAACGAATATGCTGTCGGAAATATTATTCATTTTATTGTAATTCGATCTTGTTACCACAGAACGAGAGCGTACCACAATTTTAGTAAAAACACTATTGTAACAGCAGCTATTAATAGTATCTCTAAAAGAGTAGTTCCCGATCGATAACAAGGATAAATCTATCCGTTCGGCCACTTTAGTTATCTTATTTTAAGTTTTTTCACTATCTTTCTCTTCGTTCAATAAGTGCTATGTGGATAACATAAATAGAAAACTGAAATAGAATATTTTTAGGTCATGGTATTACTATCCTAGATTTTCGATCTGTCTCTTTGTTCTCTTGACTTTAGCCTAGGGTATTGTAGAATGATTGCTTCTCTGTGTGTATGAGTCTGAAATACGGAAAAACGGCTGTCAGATATATCATGGATAAGCCAACCGACAATGCTCACGCGTCCTTTCGATCCGCGTTCATAGCCCGAATAGGTGTAAATGCACTTCTCTGATTAAGCAGAAAACGCACACGAACGCACTCAGTTGGATGTATGTCCGTCACACTCATTAGTGATTCTGTGTATATACGTCCGTCACACTGATTAGTCACTATGTAGAAAAGAAAATTAATTTTTTCGAAACAGGTAACAAAAACCAAGGAAATGCACTCGTATTTTGCAGTTTTTGCCGTCAAACTTCCATTTTTCGCAAAATTAGTCTTCAAATCAAATCATCGCGGTCAATAGACGACAAAAGTTGCAAAATACCAGTACATTTCCTTGGTTTTTAGTACCTGTTACGAAAAAAATTAATTTTTCCAACAGCTAAACAATATTTTCCAAAATCCACTGGTAACTTTTTTCATGCCGTTATGGTGAATGTAACCATATAGAAATATCTCGTTCATCTCTACTTTAAAAGGAGTTGATTCCTTTGGAACCCACCCCGGGCAACAAACACATATATTCTGATTCAGCTCCATGAACTCTGTCGATCCATGTACAAATATCGAAAACATAAAATGTGCTCAAGTTTTGAATTTCCGGCACCTTATCCAATCTGGCTTTCGCAAGTGGCACAGCGTAGTAACACAACTCATTGTGTTAGTTCACAACGGTCATAGCGATTTACGGAGTAAAAAAGGCATAAAAGATGCCCTAGATGGTGTTGTAGCGTTCTCAGACTATAACACACTTTTATACAAACTTGAGAAAAAAGGAATAAGAGGCTAACTTGTGCAACGCTTTGCATTGTATCACGAGATTTTTTGCTGACGATACAGTTTTCTACTCTTCTCATCAAGACATACATGCTCTTGTAGCCAGTCTTAACAATGATCTGTTCAAAGTTCAAACCTGATGTGCAAATTAGCAACTATCATTGAACGTGCATAACTAAGAATGTATGCTGTTTATTAGAAAAATGAATAACAACGTCGATGGTATTGTTCTTTACCCAATTAACTACAGTTTGTAATTGAGCGTACACATATAGGAATAATAATCTATAATGATCTTTCTTGGAAATCAGACATAGAACATGTCATTAATAAATGTGAGAAAGTGGTAAACTTGCTCAAAATTCACAGACATCGTTACAAAAACAAGTGTACACTTGTTTTTTATATCGAGTGCATACTAGATCAAATATAAAAAATCCTTGTTTCTGCGTACAGTTAATTATGCAGATTGTATCTCGTAGTACATATGCTTCTCACCTAAAATACTGATCTGCGTTGCAATATAAAGCAGCCCTTCACGTGAGTCCTTACATCCTGCCAGCGCTTATCGAATTCTTCAAACACCAGCGAGATATGCACCACTTACGGAATAGTAGTTCCGACTGTTTTTTGAGATATCCAGTAAAATTGTTATAACGTGGTTGCCAAGAGTTGCTCAGACTTGCGGAACATCTCATTTTGTAGACAAAATTATGTTCCATATGTTTGCATGGAAGATAAACTTAGAATTTGAACAAGAGAAGCGTTTTTAACGAATCACTGAAGTGGCACGATTAGTTATGTAACAGACGACCACTTATTACGTACAGTTACGGCGCTTAAGAATGGTCATATTTTTGTCACAATTAATTTTAAACATTTTTGTTCCAACAAATAGTTAAAATAAACAGTTTTCTACAATATGAGACGTTCCACAAGTGTGAGAGATCCTTAATAACCGCATTATAATAATTTTACCGGATACCCCAATATTAGTTATGTAACTGGTACATGTCTATATCTGATACAAAGGAAGTTGGCCGTTCCAGATCGAATCTCTCTGAGAAATAAAATTATTCACCGGATCAGCTCGTGTTTCCTAGAAGTGTGTGCAGTGTAATGAGTTTCCTGAAGTTTAATCCAATTCAAAAACATATTAAAATATTTCTCTCTGTGTATTGTATATATGCTACGTATACAATTGTTCCTGTGCCGAGATATAGGTTTTCTCAACCCCAAAACCCGTAGTTTGTCAGGTCTTTTCTCACAGTCTAGGACACACACTTTAAGAAAAAATTGGTCTTATTTGAAATCACTACAGCGAGTTGCGTCGAAGGAAGTATAGCCCATAAGTTTTGGATTAAAAAACTATCTATTAAAATGGTTTTCCATGATACAGCAAGAATTTGAAGCTGTGGTTCGAACACAGTACCTTTGAAGTACGTGACGAACAACATAACCACCAAGCCCCCCATGCTACCAAAAACAAAAGGCACAGAGACGGCTAAGAAATGATAATTATTCATGAAAATATGGTTTTGAAAGGAAAAAGTTCTGATGTCCGCAGGCTATTAGAAAAATCCCAACTGTGCCCCAGTCTCAAATTCAGTTACTTTTCGTCTGCTTTTCTCCACATGTTGAACTTACAGTTGTCTTACAGACCACGAGTTTCATACGAAAATGGAACTTCCGACTTTCTTGACCCGTCTAACCTCAATTTCTTTCTTGAAAATTTATATTTTCACATAATTTTTTCCTTCAATTTCTTTTACTATTATAAGCTTATTCCACGTCTTGTACAATTCCATCATGGAAGGGTAACAATAACGATACAATACTTTTGCTGTCACTTATTGATTCACCGCCATTCAATTATACTTATTATCAATACACTTATCGTGCCACATCAAATCTTACAACTCTGACATTTGCTTTCCGCCAAGATCCAAGTTATTGGTGTTTGGATGATATTTCGGTGATCATGTCTAATAGTAGCAATAATGTGAATATAATAAGTAACGGTGGCTTTGAAAGTGGTAGCTTAGAAAATTATACAATCTGTAATCCATCTGGTACACAACCATCTGGTAGAAGTACGCAAACATATGCTTATTCTGGTAATTATAGTTATGTAGATGGAAGTTATGCATCAGGTGATTACTTAACTCAAACGTTTATAACTGTTCGTCAAAAACAATATCGAATTGGATTTTGGTTGAAAAATTCGGGCTATTCTCCAAATTCTGTTAATGTTACAATAAGTCCTTTCAACGGTAAATTAAATAATGTTTTTTTATACATTAATTTTCATGTGTATTTAATGTTTTTTCTCAGCTTCAAGAACGACTACTCTTGCAACGACTCATATAATAGCAACTAATACAAGTAACGTTTAATGAGGATAATTCGTGTTTCGAAATGCATTTTTATAAACTATTATTTTCCTTATTTTACAGCTTTTGCATCAACATCGAGGGTAATGACTGTGACTTCGATGATTAACCAAATGACAACTAATGGTAAGTAACATACGAAGGATCTGTGAAGAAGTAACTTAAATTTACTTCTAAAATCAGGCTGATTTCTGTTGTAAAAGAGCAACTGTTTGCTGGCTTCTTCTCGACAAACTTTTTAAGTAACACCAAATAACTCAAT
This sequence comes from Didymodactylos carnosus, assembly GCA_905250885.1. NCBI lineage: Eukaryota > Metazoa > Rotifera > Eurotatoria > Philodinida > Philodinidae > Didymodactylos > Didymodactylos carnosus. The sequence continues at coordinate 9,793 of CAJNOQ010006248.1, forward strand.
TCTATAAAATACTTAATGAACATACACCTGCATATTTAACACAACTAATTGCCTATAACTAATCGCTTATTGCTCAAAAGCATTCGAGCACTGTACATGAGGATATTAAATTCCTCAAATTTCGACTTTAAGCAACACTTTTGAAATACATTTATATCATCAGTGATCAGAGAATGGAATAGTCTTCCATCTATTCTCAATTATTGTATAAAACTTGTTTTTTTTTAAGTATGCCGTGGTCTACTTGTGACGTTTGACAATGTTCCAAATTACATTGAACCTTACCTTCCAATTCCTGATGGCTACTCTAATTTAAACTGGACAAATGTGTATGTTTTAAATGCTACAACATCATTATACAATACAAGTGGCTACTATACGGCATTATCAAGTGGTAAATTTGTTGCATTCAACGCATATGGAAATCCAATGTCAATTTATCGAACAAATGGTGTGTTTAATGTGACGTCATTTGTTGCTAGTGCTGTTTTACCAGATAATTTGCAGTTAACTTTAATTGGTCGACGTTCATCAACAGTGATATACCGAATAAATGTAACATTAAGAATAAGTACAGCATTTGTGATTGTATTGAACTGGCTCAGTATTGATAATATGACATTTCAAATGTCGAGTTCCAGTTATCTTGCTATTGATAATTTATGTTTAAGCACGTAAGTTGAATTATACGTTTTCTTTAAAATTAACTACGTTTCAGGCATCATCACTCTTTTTTTTCATAGTATTACTACGACTTCAACAACAACACGTAAGTGTTACAGTTAAATACGCAATTGTTCAGCGGAACTGTATTGAGAATTAGGATGCTGTACAAGCAACAGATACCCGTTTGTCGCAGCTCTTTCTAGTCCGAAAATTCTAATAATTTTGTGTGACTTCGTCATTTCAGCTATGTCTTCTTCTGATTTTACGTTCGCTAAACTGTGTATCTTCTGGATTCATGTGAACAAGCTGCTCGTGTTTTCGAGTAGACACTTCACTATATGATACTCACATATTTTAACGAATTTGTGGTTATTTTTCTGGCAACTTTTACGTATTTACGATTAAAAAGCTACTTTCTAGATATCTTCCCTCGGATACGCAACTTTTTCGGATATCCAGTGGGATTCAGGTATTTAGCGTGTTTTCGGATATTTTGTCGACTTGTAAGTGCTTCAAGTATAAAATAGCTTCCAGGGTACATTTTCGAGTAATGAGTTGGTTTCGAGGTATTCTACAATGGTAAGTAGTTTTTGGATCCTTCCTCTCCCTCCTCCCCTGGATGACACAACCTCTTAAAGTGACGGTCAAAACATTCATATACTCCAGCCTAGAGCCAAGATAAATTTCTTTTTTAAAAAAATTTCATCCATGTTCTTTAAATTTCAATAATATATTAAACTTTTATGTCAGTTTAGAACTATTTTTTTTAAGACTCGACGTCTCAATATTAGAAGTTCCACCTTGTAGCACTTTTACGTGCTACCCTGCTAAGGTTTTCTTTCTCCTTCACTCTTTTCGAGGATCCGAAAAAACTATTAAATGATTATGTAACAAACAGCAGTTCTCAGCTGATCAAATTTCTCAACCAAATAGAAAGGAAACATAGTTGCTGATAATTAGCGACAGTGTTGAGACTACTGTAGTACAATGTCGCTGCTTTAAAAAATATTATTTTTATAGCAGCATCAACAACATCACCCCGAAATAGTTTACCGTCACAATGTTCAACCTATAATATAATCAATGATTCGACACGCAGTGTTAACTATGTGGGAACAGGAGGTGCTTGTGATAGTAGTATATTTAACAGTACACCAATATGGGTTAGATTTATTGGTTCTGGTGGAACAAAATTGCCGACTTCACCACCTAATATCTATCATTGTGGAACTGATGCACCTGGATGGGTAAACAGTGTCTATCCGTCAATAAGCGCTTCAACAACATATTCAGCTAAAGTCTGTTATTATTGGAATAATGATACATGTAAATGGTCAAATTTAATACAAATAACAAGTTGTTATACATTTTATGTATTTCAATTAATTGCACCATCAACATGTAATTTACGTTATTGCATAACAACTTAATCGCAAACAAAAACAGAACTTTTAAATAGCAATATAATTCTGATATTATTTTTGTTTTTCATTTACTTATTGTATCTGTTTGAATTCATATTTAACAAAATATATTTTGGACTATGTGAGGAATATTGGAAGTGCAAAAAGAAAACTTTAGTTCCTCCTATTATAACACCTTCTTTTCCTTGGCAGAAGTTTTACAAAAATGTCATCAATAGCGATAATATTTTTGACGGACGTGCATGTGCACCAAATTAATTCGATGAAAGAGACTATTCACTCAAAAAAACATCAGAGCGAGTTGAAAACTTCAGGATGTACACTATTTAACCTATTCTATATCTTACTGATAAGAAATCCGCAAAAGCTAATTTACAAAATCCTATTAGTTTTCGAAAGTTAATTTCGAAAGTTAATTAATTTCTACAAAACGTTTGATCAAAACATGCTTTTTCAACTGAAAACTCTCATAATGTCGCTAGTTTTGTTCATTTAACATAATTATACCATCGAGAAAGCTGACAAATCCTTTCGAAAAAGCCTTGGATTTTATAAATTAGCTTTTACGGATTTCGTATCAGTCATATATAAAATAGACTAAATATTGTACATTGTGAAGTTTTCAACTCGCTCGGCGGTTTTTCGAGTGAGTAGTGAATTTTTAACACTAATAAGTTTGATTATATTTAGAAAGAAAACTAATATTTTGCATGTTTTGATATTTTACTTCTGATCATTCAACCTAAATGAACTCGCACAAAACTATGGATTTTTGAAAAAAACAAATTTTGAAGATAAACATTTTTTACAGCTGAATTAAGAAATCGTTAATAAATCAACACGATGTCTGAGACGCCGCTGATTTGAAATCGACCAAATTTTAAAGTTTTTTGTTTTAAGTCATTTCGAAGCCTTAAATCAGGCTTGAAAACAGAATATACAAAACTATATTTTAAAATTCCGGACCAAAAAATGTTTTTCCTAGTTTTTCCCTATTTATAGCGTTATAACTCATTAGACAATGCATATCGTATAGCAACGAACCAATATCTAACAGATTACAATGCATTATTCTGTTCTATCTCATTGCTATGAGATGAGAAAACGGAATTCGGTGTAACACGATAGGTATTAATGCGTTAGAACGAGTTAGACAATATGTAAAACGAAAATATATGATTTTCTCGTAAAGGACACATTTCCGTAAAATTCTGAGACTGTCAATCGATTCCTCTCGAAAAGTTGGTCCCGGAAAAACTTCAACTATATCAGACTTATACGTTACTGACTTGAGACTTAGGACATAAACTCCCACAGCACACTTATGACCACTGTCACGTACAGCGTTACAGAGTCTGAACAGTTAGTTAATGCCATAAATTTATAACGTTATAATGTGTTAGATATTTTAGCGGTATAATGCATTAACTTGTAATGCGTTGCGACGCGTTACAAATTAATGCGTTATAATGCGATAGGAATTTGGTAACGCCTTATAACAATATACAAAATTATTAACGCGCTTGTCGAATTTATAGCGTTGTAAAAATGCATTATAACACTATAATTTCAATTTCTGGGCAGTTTTTTCACGTAACGTGTTACAATGCATTGAAGATGTGTTTTTTCTAAATTTACCGCGTTATAACACAGCACAAAACCTAACACACATTACAAGGCATTATGACATACCTAACGCATTATAATGTAATAAATACGAAAAAAAGATCCTGTGGGATTGTATATTGCGAATATCCTTGGATATATATTGTGTTGATTAAGATGTATGATGTTTGTGGAATATATATCTATAGATGAATGTGTATGTTGTAACTAGACATGCACCGAGACGAGAAGTATCAAGGAGCCTCGATACTGTAGTCTCGAGTCTCGAAAGTCTCGAGTCTCGAAAGTCTCGAGTCTCGGACGTTTCGATATGACTGAAGTTTTTTTTGTAGCTACTCTGATTACTTGTATAGGATCCTCTCATTTGCTGAGAAAATCGAGGAACCTGTTTTGTGTTGCAGAAATTTTCTTATTTTAATAAGATGGGTGTAGGAAGACTTTT
>CAJNOQ010006249.1:0-13947 GCA_905250885.1 Didymodactylos carnosus
AATGAGAGAAAGGAAGACCGTTGGATTTGGCCATCGAAGAAGAGCAGAGACGTACCATCGATTTGTAGATAGAATTCTAGAGCGACGGAATATTCGCTGATGGGCAATGGTTCACTGTCGGAGATCGAGGCGTCAGCGAAACGATATTGAGTGCGTTCGAGCATCATGATGTCCATACACTTCAGTAGACGTGGATAGTTGTAGTCAAGGATGCTCTCGTCGATACGTAGACGCTCGGCCAAATCATCATAACATTCTCGATAAGTGTCGAGGAAAAACGGTGGAATGAAAGGACGATCATGGCGATGTTCGGTGAGCGTGTATGGCAATGGAAAAGTGCCTCGTTGTCGTGCCAGTCGTTGGTCTGCTGTTAATCGTTGGCCTAAGTGAACACCGGCAGAGATCTACATGTATATCGTCCGTGAAGACGAAGAAAATACACACGCGGAACGTTGGCAAGGAGCAAATGATCTCGACCATGGTAGACCGGGGCACCATGGCGATGCAACGATGGAAAAGCAGGCAGAAGCGAGAGACGCATCGGGGTACTGTGGTCGTCGTCATTGGGAGATGAGAGACAAAGTCGATAGTGGTTTTTCTCGTCGCAAGGCTGCTTATCTAGAACAAGACACTAGTGAAGAACAACGAAGAGAAAAGTCAATGAACAAGAATAGGCTAGTTTTCAATAGGGGGTGGACGCCGAACTAAATTGGCGCACCACTGTCCACGAACAGGATGTGGCCGGTAGCTGCTCTCGTTGACCAGTCGACCCGTCTTGTTCAGGTGGTAATCTCCGACAGTGAACCATTGCCCATCAGCGAATATTCCGTCGCTCTAGAATTCTATCTACAAATCGATGGTACGTCTCTGCTCTTCTTCGATGGCCAAATCCAACGGTCTTCCTTTCTCTCATTGTTTAGTGGGTCTCTTCGACATAAAGACCTGTTCGTTTCGCGGGGCTCGCGCTCCATCGGCACCCCATCTTGACCTCTTCTGTTACGATAAACCACAGACTCGCTACGGCATGATCTGCTGCGATCGTCGGACGTGTCCCTTCTGCTATCCCAATGCACACATAGCTGCTGTACGAGTCCATCCAGTCGTACAAGTCTCAGCGGCTCAGAAACATCGCTTTGTTAGCGGCTATGAAGCCATTCTCAACTGTTCAACGGTGCGTTTCACTAACTCTGATCATCTGCCTGTGTACCTTCTCTTGCCTCCCTAGTCGTGTCAAACGAACAATATCATCTACGCACTGACCTGTCCGTGTGGTCAATTCGATTACGTCACGATCAGCAACGACGAAGGTCAATTGACTACCTCTATTTTTCACAAGCCTGCTGCAGAACCCTACGTTTTACCGTACACGTCCGATCATCCTCGCCATGTTCATCGTAAAATCTTCGTCTACAAGAGATTATTAAAATAATTCCGTTTCGCACTTTCATTTCGGATCTACAACAACAACTGAAAGAAGTTCAATTATCATCGTCGGATACCGATACCGCGAGCATCTTAACATTATATCATGGACAATTACTGAAATGTGATGAGTTAAAAGCACTACAAGCTAACATTAATCAATTAATAGTAGTAAACGAATATTTTACTGCAAGTAATTCTTTAAACTTTGCTGTTACACGTGCAGGAAATAGCTCCGATCAAGAATCTGCTATTTTCGAAATCTCTGTTGATAGACAAGTTAAAATTAGACCGTTTGCTAAAATTTCGAATCGCGTTGCTGATGTTAGGGAATATCTGTTCTCGTTCGGAACAATATTTAGAGTGACGAGTATCAAAAAGTACAGCGATACTATGTGGTTAGTGAAACTACAGTTAAAAAGTGAAGAAGAAAATGATTTTAAGAAAATACAGGATCATTTTAAATTGCAAGTTGGTGGTGAAATTACTTTTAATACATTAGGACATTATCTCTTAAAACTAGACGAATGGGAGAAGGCAGAACAATATTATAAATGTTTATCGTCTATAATTTCTATTGATACGAACAGTTTCTCACAATGTCGGCGTGCACCAGTGTCAAATGATGAATTATCATCTCATCCTGATTCTTCCCGGTCAGAATTAAGTCTGCACAAAACCGATCAAACAACAGAACTTGATCTAAAAATTTTACCGCCATCACTAGGACAATTTTCACCTAGTATGGTTTGTAGTAACCTTGGATTTATAAATACAAAACTGAATCAATTCGATTCTGCTAAACGTAATTTTGATCAAGCACAACACTTTATACCCAATGATCCTATATCCAATCTACATATAAATTTTAATCTAGGTGGATTATATTACAAACAGAAGAGTTATTCTGAAGCTTTAAATGCGTACGAAAAAGCTCTTCGATTGGCAGCTAGAATATTGCCGTCGGAAGATCCGATAATCATGGACTGTCTCAACAACATATCTGTTGTTATTCGAAAGCAGAACGAGTCAGTAAAGGCAACATAGTTTCTGCGCGAATTGATGGTGTTGTAGATAAAGGTTATTTTAATATACATAGAAGAAATACCGAGTTCTTTTACATTCTTTGCTATTTTGAATTCAACTAGTATCATAACTAATCCTAGGACTTTTTAGAAAATTTTCATTTAATTGTTTACGTATGCTATCTATTTCAGATTGTTCTTTGTTTAAGCTAGAGTAGCTTGATAATGTCTTCGGCTTGAACAACAACTGATATTATGTCTCGGTATGTGCTTTTACCTTTCTAATCTTGCTAGTAATCTATTTTCGTTGCTATATTAGCACCACTTTAAGTTGTGTTTCCGACAACGACAATCGTATTACGTTAACTGGAAAGCATTTTACTGCTGTATGGCTTACACATGTCTCTATTACACAAAATATTGAATTAGAAGACAATTTGCATCGTATTTTTGGTTATGTAAAAACATTCGTTGATCGAAAAGAATTAGGAATCGCATGCGAAGATCGGGGAAATGTTGTCAGTCAATCTATTACATATGTGCACACTAATCCGATAGCTAAAGTATATTTTATTATTTCACACCCAAAAAACATAGAAGTCACAGCTATTCTCCACGATCATCAGCATATTCAGTCTATATTTATCTATTGTCAGAATAAAACAGAACATCAGCAACTTCTAAATAAAAACTATATAAAGGAAACTAGTGTATTTGCAGACATAACTCAATTATTCTATTTTATTCAGCAGGACATTACTAAAATCGTAACTTCAGCTAATAGTGGTCACGACAGCGCGTTGCCGGACGAGGAACATGATATTTATGTCGCAAAAGCTATACCACCAGTTCAAATATTTAGTAAGGATGCACTAGAAACTCCAATTAGACATCTGAATAAAGAATCAGTTGCATTTATTTGGTTTCAGTTGTTAACTGAAATATTAATTCATCTGCCAAAGTCACAGAAAGCAATGTATGAAATGCTGCGCGTATGCCGTTTACAATACAAAGACGATATAATTGAAGAAAAAAACATTGCTGAATTTGAGAATAATTATAAGCCTGCTAAAGCTATTTGGTGGTACACTAAAGGCACATTTTTATTTCGTTTAATGAACAAGGCATTTGGTACACAAGATATAGACTATATTTATGCTTTTCGTTTAATAGTTTCTCATTTACATAAACAAATTATAGCTTTAGCATATAATCATGATATTAAATTAGTTTATCGTGGTAAAAAGTTGCCGACACCTATTATACAGAATTTAAAAGATAATATAAACGGACTAATATCAGTGAATGGTTTTTTGTCAACTACGAAAGACGAAAGTGTTGCTCGTTTATATGCTGATAAAGAAAATCCACGTCAAGGGTGTCAGTCGGTAATTTTTAAATTACATTTCGACAAAAATGTTTCGCTAAAGCCTAATGCGTATATAAAAGAATTCAGCACTATAGAAGATGAAGAAGAAGTATTATTTACTATTGGCAGTGTATGGCGTATAATAAATGTTGAGGAAGAAACTGACGTTTGGTGTATTGAACTTAGAAATGATCAAGATGAACATGGTGAAGAACTAATAAATTATTTAATAAAGCAAATCGGTGAAAAACCAACATTGTTAACTTTGGGTAAATTTTTGTATGAAAAAGGTGATCTTGATAAAGCTGAATATTACTGTCGTCTTTTACTTAAAGAATTAAGGGCAGACGATGCACTACGTGGATTTGTTTATAATATGATTGGATGCATCAGATTTGAAAGAAATGATATTTATGTAGCTAAGGATTATTTTGATTTTGCTGTTAATCTACTAAAAAAAACTCATTCGTCATGTAGTTCATCCAACTTAACAGTCAAATTCAATAAACAAATTGCTGAAAAACATCAACCTAAGCACCCACAAGTATTACAAGCAAAGTTTGAAGCTTCTGAAGTTGCAACGCACTATTTGCCTTCCACAGATTTTTCATTGGCAAAACACTACAATAACATCGGTCTACTTTATCATAAACGAGATGACAATGAAAATGCAATGAAAAATTTAAGACTTGCTCTTGAAAAATGTGGAACATTGCACATTTATTGTCAACAAGATATGTCAATGATAAAGAATAATATTGCCGGTGTGCATTATAAAAAAGGCGAATATAAACAGGCAACAGACACTTATCAAGAAGCCATTAGAATTGGCCTAGAAATTCTACTACCAACACATCCATGGATAAAAGACTATACAAATAATTTGACGAAAGCAATTAAGCATCTTCCATTGGATGATATTTGAACGTCGCATTAGGTTACACTAAAGGAGTTTATATACTTAACCTGTTAACATTCTTTTGATAGAAAATAAATTTTTAGTAGGAAACGTCGAAGCTGCAGTTACTTATGCTAACAAGTTTTCTTGATCATATAGCGTGACAGATCTACCGTTCGCGTTGCCCTAAAATCCGTAATCAACATTTTTGCACAACGACTTACAGCAGAGATCAATATGTAGTCAAAATACGTAACTAGGGATGGCATACAGCTAACCACATATGTTGAACGTGGGAAGTAGGGTGAACGATTCAACTTGGTCAGTGCTACAAAAATAACGTAGATCATGTCACTGGCGATGATCGTCCATCCTCTCTACCTGTTGATTTTTCTATCTTTATAAACGAGAGGCGATCAATCATCGAGTAGAAGATATATAGATAGATATCATCTATAAAAGATCGTTATTGAGAATAGACCATGATAAACAATAAAAAAAGAAGAGGAATTGAAAGAATCGACATAGACATTAAATAAATACTGAAGTTCGACACGAGGAGACGTTATGGTCTCAGCCAAGAAGTTGTAGCTTATTCTGTAAGATAAGCTGAGCTTCGATGTTGACAAACAACAGTCGAAAACGTCAGGTCGTTACCGTTTTTCTTTTATTAATACAAATCAACTAGAATAGTTTCGAATTTGAAAAGCTATCACATCTGGTAGAGCGAACAATTTTCGACAAATTGGTATACTTATTCAATTTTCGATCGTTAATCTTCACTCTCAGACACGTTTTTCAGATAACTCTCAAATCGATCTTTTGAGCTGTTTGTAGAACAGCTGCATTTTCAGTACGAATCAGCGTTCAGAGCCCAACGGAGTTGGTGTTGGAGTGGAGTTGGCGTGGAGTTGGAGTCGAGTTGGAGTGGAGTTGGCGTGGAGTTGGAAGTCGGAGAAAAACTGCTGAATTTCTTTTTCCACAGATTTGTATTGGTATCGTTAAGGTATCGATTACAAATGTCACATATGACACAGATGAATCAGTGTGAAACATTATAATCGAGGTATACTCGTGAATAAAAACGGTAATATCGATTGTTTTTCTTCTCTTTATACTTTAGGGCCACCTGTCAGTTTCAGAGTGAACGTTTAAGCGGCATTCTTCAGCTTCAGAAATTGATACTTTTATTGTTAATATTAATATTGTTCAATATCGAGCATCCTGGTATTACCAGATTTCGGTTACGTTTTGTCCATCAAATGATTAGCGGCTAGTTTGATTCTGTCCGAAAATATAATTAAAAGTAATCTTTGTAAGTTTCCGTATGTCCATGGTCAGTACGTTCAGTACGTCAGTGTTAAGAGATGCTCCGCCATAGTACTAACCATGCCCTCCAAAGACAAATTTGTTTTTACTTATTTATATGCTATTCGAAAAGCATTCAAAAAGACTACTAATCCTATAATAACTCTTTCTGAAAGTGTTTTGTTAAGAGCGTAGTGACAAAAACATTCTATTGTGGGTCCCCAACGCACCAAGAAAACGTGAGTTTTCACAAATTTTCGTATTTTTTGATTTTAACAGAAACTCTCAAAGTTCTATTAACTGTTCATGTCTTGTTTGAAAGAGGGATGTTTATTCTATAAGATCATGTGTTCAGACATAATAATATACTAAATTATCTATGATTTAGCACAGGACTGGGCACCTCCGCTGACTTTCAACTCCAACTCGAAAACCACCGAAATTTTTTGAAAATCAAATTTTAGAAGATATTTTTTCCCATAAATAAAATAGTTTGCCCGCACCTGCAAGAGACACTTAACACAATGACACTATTAAGGTGAACCTTAAAGCTAGTTATGAAATACTATCTGTTTAGAGCAGTTTTTTTATTTATTCTGCCCAAAGCAGACGTGAAATCTTTGTTTTATGGTCAAAAGAGGAGATTTTTCAAAAGTTTCAACCGGTAGAATACCGAACTCTACTGGTCCGATTGACTGAACCGGTCCGGCCGAACTGATACTGGTCAGCAGTGATTAGTACGCTAGAAGTCGTACGAATAGGATCGAAAAAATCAATTTCAATATTTTAATGTCAGAGGATACTGCCAGTTTCCAAAAATCTTTGTGTTTTGATTTGGAACACAAACCTAACCAAGAGTTTAACATCTCGTGGTTAAACATGGAAAAATCTCACTTTGAAGTTTTTGCGAGATGTGTGGACAAAGTGTCTAAAGACGAATTGACGAATCGCAATTTTTAAGCGTAAAAATGGTGCAACAATTCGCATTTTACCCTTATTTTGCGAATTCGCAGCGAATTGATGCGAACTGTGTCGAATTCGTACAGATACTCTTAAAGACTTTTACGAATTCATCTTGCGAATTCGTAAAGAAGAGAATAGACCAAACACGATGCTGATCAATTCGCAAATAATTCGTAAAATTCGTTTACGAATTCGTGTTCACTGCTTTTAGAAGTAGATCGATTCGTAAATACGAACTAGCGAATTCGTATTACGAACTGATCTAACGGTTGAAAATGGATCCACGAATTCCCAAACCCATTCTGCCAATTCATTGCGAATCGATGTGAACACCTATTAAGGACCAGACATAGTTCTCGGAGGTTGAAAACAGATAGATTCGTCTCTTCTCATCGATTCGCATACTTCTCATATCAATTCGCGGTTGTTTTGACGAATTCGTAAAATACGAATTGATCTCAACAACCAAACACATTTCTCGGAGGCTAAGAAAAGTTAAAATCGTCACGCGTACAGACATGCTTGATTTGGCATTTTTTTTTCTTGCCGCAGTTAGCATTCCACAAAACACGTTTGACCTGTTGTGTAAATACTCAAAGCCATGCTCTCTGCCCCCCGCCGCGCACGTACACACAAAAAGGAGTGATTCGTCCGTATTTTGTTTCGCACCGGTACATGTATTAATATAGTCTGTTGTCACGGTTTTGGTTAATTCATTCAATTGATCAATTCGTATTTTACGAATTCGTCCAAATAACCGCGAATTGATATGAGAAGTATGCGAATCGATGAGAAGAGACGAATCTGTCTATTTGTAACCTCATAGAAAAATTTCTTGACAATAAGATGCGTATTTACGAATTCTATTTACGAACTCGTGGGATATGCTTTGACATCTACGAATTCGTAAACAGAAATCGTAAATTCGCATTTTTGCCAATTTATGATTTCGTACGGGAACTCTTGGGACCAAGGGGACAACTTCACAAATTCGTAGATGGTCGACCAATTCGGTTTAGGAATTCGTAGGTACCCGAAATTTCTTTCCTACGAATTCTTTCCAATTTACGAATTGGCAAAAGGAAGAAAAGACGTACCTTTTCGGTTCTTTTTTCATCATTTTTGTTGGTTCGCATCAGTTCGCATTGAATTACGAATTCGCTGCGAATTCGCAAAACAATGGTAAAATGCGAATTGTTGCATCATTTTTACGCCTAAAAATTGCGATTCGTCAATTCGTCTTTGGACACTTTGTCCACACTAATGGTTTTTGCTTAATGGACGGCGCATTGGTACCGTTTTTCTGAGAGAGTTAAAAAATTATTATCGTAGGAAAAGATAGCCGAAATACTGAACTTCATAATCCAATAAATGAAATTGAAACACGATTATTTCGAATGTTTGATTGTTAGCATCATTGTCGATTGTGACAAGAGAAAGGGGATGGATAACAACGCTTGTCTTTTTATAGATGAGCATAAAGTATCGCCCCTTGTTCACAATCTGACATATCTTGTCTACTAGCCGGTGCTGTCAGTGATTCTGATCTTCATTGCGCTGATGGTCAAGATGAATATGCAACATCTGCACTGAAAGATATTACATGTAAGAGACGCAGCGACGATGGTTGTCATCTTCATCGACAATATATTTCTCTTTCACCAATGATGAACGCACTTTAAATGAATAACGATACAATCAAACCAATGCATTCCAATCGAATGGATCTGTGATGGTAAGCAGCTTTTAAATTTTAATATGTGAAAATGAGTTCCCGTTATTTAAGGTGTGGTGACGCATTGGATGAACAAGGACTGATTGGTATCGACAAATTTGATAAACATAACCTTAACATAGTTGATCTAAATCTCACGCATAAGAAAGCAAAAATGTTCTGAAAGTTATCAACATCAACCATTTTCAAAATTTTGTAATCTTGGTACTCAATAACGATATGTTTTAGTCGGCAACTTCATTCTCTATCAGACGAAACTTCTAAGATCGAGCAACTACTTTCTAATGTATTTACCTTTAGCTTCATCTATGAAAGAAAAGCTTCGATAAGCAAGCATTATGAGCAAAAAATATGTCTCCACTGAGAAACCACTGTGGCCCATTAATCACTCACACTAGTGCTGTACATCTGAGCTATCAAGATGCCAGTCTAATCATAACTTATATAATCCCAAATGGATGATATTACGAAAATGAGCTACATTAACATAGTCAAAACAAGAACACGTCAAGGATCTTTATACTGAGTATAATATTTCAACAATCAATACGACAAAAATTGAAACAGATAAAAATTAGTAGTTTTCAAGGAACAGATTCCAACTGAAATAATGCAATGATCGGAAAGTGATCTGATGAGAAATTGGTTGCTCGAATATCTACTACTGCAACAAATTTTGTCTGCAACATCAGAGAGTTAACATTAGGATCTTGATATAATAAAACTTATTCTAAAAAAGTCCTAGGCACTATCCTAGGCAAATGGAATCAGTGTTCTTCATTATTTGTTCTTATCATTGTATAGACATTTATTTTAAAAAATGATACAAACTGTAAAAAGGGACGAGAATCATGTCAGAAAGAAAAAGAAGGAATGTAGTATGAATGAAATTCAAAGAAAATCCGATTAATAAAGAAGAGACGGGAGACGTACACTTATGTTGAAATCATCAACAAGAAAAACGCGTTAAACTTATCAAAACTTATGTGAAATAAAGTGAAGTAGTTATACGGTAGTACAGTAGTTAGAACAGCTTAGGTTGAGTACTGGTTCCGATAGTTCATATGTAAAAACGTTTTTAAATCATTATATGGGCCCGAATCCTTTTGGAGTTATTTTAGTCTAGAGGTTCGCTCTATATGCTCCAAATATGAGTTCAAAAGCGGCGAATCACTTCGAACGGTTCCCTCGTTAGTTTATTTTAAGCATATAGAAAGTGACAGACCTGTAGTATTCCAGTAAAACTACAAGATTACTATGAGATATCTCTGGAGCGCGTAGTAATTTGGTCGAAGTTTAACCAGTTGTCTTCGTATCATCTGTACACGTGCACGTATGACAAGGTAGATGTGTTGTCTATATACTTCTTAGAACTACTACTCATCACAGTTTTCTCAGTCTTCAACTTTATTCAAGTCTTTCTTATTATCATTTCATTCAAAGTTACTGATGCATTCAAGTTAATGGTACCAAGCCGAAGGACACTTAGTGTCCGGAAATTCCGGGAGAGACTCGGACTCGCCCACGGTGTCTCCGCTATTAGTAGTTGTCAACAATAACAACCTAGGAAATCTCAGAGTGCAAAAACAACAGCAGGAAAATCAGCTGCTCGTCAAATGATAAAAATGCAAATTGCTATTCATAAAAAAGAAACAACAACTTTGGTTTAAAAATATAATATATAGAATATATATAGAACTACTTGAATTTTACCCTGAATCTTTTTTATAGTTCAATTGCTTTTTTCTTATAAGTTTTCTTGTTCTTTTTATATTGTGTATTCTATTTTTAAAATCTACTAATTAATTTACCGAAATTTGCATGGTACTTATTATATTTTGTATTAACAGGCCCACAAAGCGCAGTAATAAAGCATATATATATATATATATATATACATATATATATAAATATAATATATATAACGAATATAATATCGTTATTGCGCAACGGATCAATGGCATACAGACAGTGTTCCATTTGTTATTATAATTCTTACTTGTAACATGACTAATACGGTTGGCGGTGAACTTCAATTGATTGAGAGAGAAAAACAAGAAGCATCAAAATGAATTTCACAATATAATGGAAATGTACCTGATGACTATGTTAAAAATATTGAATTTGATGGACCAGGTACAGTCATTTTTTTTCTATGGCAAACGGATTTCTGGACATGTAAGAATTAACAACCGTGATACTAGGTTCGGTACCTGCCACAACTGGTTTAACTCTATGTTGAATTGCACAGCCTCGTATGAAAATGACTGGACCTGGTCCATCAAATTCAATATTTTTCTATTGTTTCGAAGAGAATAAGGATAAGAACATAAAATAAAGTGCATGTTGAAGTAGGTTTTGACCACTTTTGACTGAGTTATGGATTTTTTAGCTCTCGGTGCAAATAGGCAAAAATGGATTATTTCATCTAGTATCCGTTTTCACTAGGTTTTATTCTGCAAAAAAACATTGTCACAAGATTCACGATGGTTGGACCATTATATTTCAACAGCTTTTGAGGTTTCCAGACCAAAGCATTGTGTAATCCTAGGGCTTTGCGGGTGCCTGTAGCTACCGAAGGATGGTAAATGAAGATGTCGCCTAGATCCCGTTTTATAGAGAGCAATTTCTTTTATCTACTGATGTAAAAAAGCCAATAGTTTAGTATTTCAAATTTTGCCGTTATGCACGAGTTTTCTAGTGATCCGCTCAAAAACCGTTTTTTATAAAACTTTCGAAAAGCTTTTTGCTGGCGAGAAGATGCTCCATAAACTGCTCTTTCCATATCTGAAAAACCCACCGCTCTGGCTCTTTCCGTTTATGAGTTATTAAAAGAATGGTCATGGGGTATTCCCTTTTTGGATGAACAATTGTGAATCAGATATTGAGAGCCGTTATTTAGTTTTAGCGTTCTTTAACAGAAAGCTCCAAGATCCCGACACTACATGGTATAATTGAGTAGTAGGACTAAGGGAAAAGTTGAAGAGGGCTACTTTCAAATAGTATTATAGGAAAATCCTAGATAAGACTTTTCCGCCTAATACAAAATTAGTCTTAATTTACTCGCCTCCTGATCCGCCAGGAATAAAAACCGTTGCGCCATTCATCTTATGTTTTACATGTTGTAAACCATCTAAAGCTGATAGGAACGCTACTGGAACTGAACCAGCCTGCTCGTGGCTGATACCTGAAGGCTTCTTTACAATATTCATCCGCCACACTATACTGTTGAAAACCACCACCAGTTTTTAAACTAAGCATGCCGAAAACTTCATCATCAACTTTAAATTGTTTCACGCTGTTTCCAACACTCACTACCTTTCCGGAAATATCAAAGCCTGTGACAGATGGAACCTGGTGTGTTGCCCAAGTATTTTCAGCCATCCTCCAATCAACGGGATTGAGTCCTGCCACATAATTTTGAATCAATACTTCCTCTTCTGATAGATCCGTCGGTTGAACAACCGGTGCTGAATCTGTGAATTTAAACCGTTGTGCTTTTACCAACGATAAGCATTTTTGTTTCTTTGGTACGCTGTCGGCGGACATAGTTTATCTAAAACTAGATACCAATCATTTTCTTCCGCATCGGTTCACAACGTTCCTAAACTGTCAGAATTCTAAGGTGCGCGCAATTCAAAAACCGAGCACTATCTCATTTTTTGGTCGAAAGCTATGTATTCACATACTCCTGACTGCGCTGATTCCGAATACCACCTTTTTTTCCGATTTCGATGAAGTTTTTGGGGAGAAATTCTCAAAATACTAATAGGACCGAAAAAACAAAACATTTCCATCCCTCTGAGAAAACTTGAGGTTTTGTCCCCTTTCGTTCACCGTAATCTTTCGAATTTGATATATTCGGATTCCCCATCAAAAACTGAGTCTAATCGTGTACCATTGAGTTACAAAAACCAAAATACCTCTGTGGCACATTTCTGACAAGAGTAAGCACTCTGCAAAATGAGCACCTTCTCTCGCAAACCTATCTCCTCCCTGGTTTCGGAACTTTTCTCCGATCGTCATATGCCATTCGAATCACCATTTGAAGGGCAACAAAAGTACGCATCGCTTTTTAAAAAAAGTTCTTTCCTCATGGAGAAAGGTAGACTTTACTGAAAAAAAGAATGACCGAAAAAAGATGTTTTTTTCCAAAACTGCTCTTTTTTTATTTATTTTCAGTTTTCACATGTGTATATAGATTAAAAACAATGTAGAATACGGTGGTCATGCTAACTGATGACCACACAGGTTGTTTAGTAGGTCTCCACAAACTCGGGTGAAATAAAAAAATGAATTTCGTCATTCTGCTGCTATGGAAAAATTCTCATTGTGAAGAAGAGTTTCAGTTTATTGAAGAAAGGATCAGATCTCTGCTGACACAATTCAGAAGTGTTTCAAAGCAGAGAAAGGGATGCAGGAACAAAACAAAGGGCAGTCACGAATCCAGATTGGTGTTAGTGACTTTTCGATGTGATTCCACATCACCCACACAGAGATTACTGAAGAACAGCTTCAGAACATCGCTGTACTATTGGTCTTGAATGTAGGCTTCTAGTGTTCGCCAGAAGCGCCGAAATAATTTGAGCAGATGATTCTTCTCTTGAAAGTCCTCCCGAAACTTCGGAATCAGAGCAAACATAGTGCAAAACGTTTGATCATTTCGCTGGCGAACGTAGCGTTTCAGCGCACACCAGAGTCCCTCAATAGGATCGTTATTGAAGAGCGAATCTCAAAAGTTGGATAGTTGAAGAGCGAATCTCAAAAGTAGAATAATTGAAGAGCGAAAATATCGAAAGTTGAATAGTTGAAAGGATAGATTGAAAGTTGAAAATATACATTGTTCGATGGCAAAAGTTGAAGATAATTTTCAACTTTGCGAAATTTGAAAGGTGTCTTCGACTTCTACACTACTCCTAAAAGGGGCCCTTTTCTAAAAAATAGACCAGCATGGTGTACAACTCGTGCACTTTAAACTAGTATAAAAGATGGAAATGGTTCTAATCTAATTAGTACAATGTTAGTTCCCGAAGTTGGTGCAATACGAAATAAGTTTATAGTGAGCACTCTCCTCCTTGTGCTTCATAAAAGATGAACATTTTTGATGAAAATATAAAATTTGTTACTTTCTGATTTTATTCTTTAAACAGAAAAATGTCTGCTCTTATAAAGATGTCTGTTAAAAAAACGAACACATTGGAAGTATATATATGCCGATGTATGTATC
>CAJNOQ010006250.1:0-13944 GCA_905250885.1 Didymodactylos carnosus
TGCACGATGGAAGGTTCGAACTATATTTTTCTGAATCAGCATTAAAAACTAATTTAGAAAAAGGTTTTCAGTTCATTTCATAGGTATACCTATGAAATGAACTGAAAACCTTTTTCTAAATCAGTTTTTAATGCTGATTCAGAAAAATATAGTTCGAACCTTCCATCGTGCAATACAAGCACAAAAAGTCAATTTCATCAAAGAAAACGGTTTTTTGTATTTTTGAAGTCTTCTCAGTAATTTGAGTTTTACTCCACGAAGAAATGACTTTTGGAGGTTCGGAAGGTGTTATTCGTAATCAGCTCGTTAAACTGCATCTGAATATGTATAATAAAGTCAAAACAAAATTCCACTTGAATTTTGCATTAGCTGAATCTTACTTCTTTTTGATTTGCTAAAACAATTTGTTATACATGAAGGAAATGATACAGGTTTTTCGTCATTATTATTATTATCACAACCTTTTAATAATTCAATTTAAGAACGATAACGTTTTGTTATTTCGCATGACATACTGTGAGCTGCTTTCCACATATTTATTGTTGAATCTAATGAAGCAATTTGTTTAATAATATTCGTTATACGTATATGATCAATAGTTTTTAAAAGTGTGGTGGCAATCCAAGTAACAAACTTACCGGCTGAATCACCCAAAACAGGTACCAGATGAAAAGTTTCTCCTAGCAATTCAATGACTCCTACTTCTCCCATTCTACCTTCGGAAGTAGTCTCAACAAGACCACTATGTATAGTTTTAGAGCCGAAAAATATTGCTTCTACTTTTATCAGAAGAGTGTGGTAAAATTCATACAGTTTAGGTGTTGATTCAAAGTTTTCAATATCTCTTAGAACTTCAATTTTTTGTTTTATTAATTTTTAGCAACATATCCAGATCTTCTCTGACTGATTCTAATTTATTTTCTAATTCTTTTACTTTGGCAGAATCATGTTCATTCACTTCTTTTGATACTATCCTGCTCATTCTATCTAGTAGAATTGTAGCTAAATATTTGTCTGTAATTCGTTTATTTCAACTTGATCGCTTTCAATAGCATCATCAAGACTTTCAGAATTTTTAGCAGCAATCATGTCATCTAAATGTGACATTGCTGACTTATAATCACCTTTATCATATTCAGCTCTTGCCAAATATATAAATGGAAGACATACATTTGGTTCAATTTCAACAACTTTTTTTAAATCTTCTATAGCACCTTGGCTGTAATCACGTGAAGCTTCTTTTGTTGCTATTGCGGATGCATTTCCACTGATATTCAGTACCACAGACGATCATTCAACTTCAATAGATTCTACTGTCTTCTGCTGTACATTACGAAATCGCGCTTCTAACGACAATGCTTTACTATGATCCTGAAGTGCTATTTGACCTCTACCAATCTTATAATTAAGCATGCCACGTCCATAATAAAGTTCAGCACTACGTGGTGACAGCTATGCCCAACAGGACCGTGTAGCACAATAACACATATTGTACGAATTTCATCTTTTCTCCAGGTTTGACTACCTCAGTCTAAAAACAAACTTATATGTGTAATATATTATCTACTGATCAAGCAGAGAGTAAATGATGAATACTAATGTGTAATTATAAAATGATAGTGATCTTTATTACGTCAAACTATGTATGGTTTCTTCCTGTCGATTAACCTTGAGTAAATGGCGTTGTTTTTGTCAAATCCACCGAATATACCCCCGTACCCTTTGCCTACTCTATTTATGGTGCAATTCAATCGTTTGATCCATTGCTATTGCAGAGAATGGACGGTTTGTGCGACTAACGACAAATGAACACTCTAAACGTTCCAGAAGATACTTCGAGCTCGATCGCAAAATCGACAAAGTGTTATGCAAATAAACGTGCGTAATTTCGATGATTATTGACGAAGAATAACGATGCAATTTTACTTAATAATGAATTAGGTGTTAAAAAGTTAGATGTTTTGATTGACATGCATAATTCAATTATTGGTTCGAATAAATGCTTCAACACGAAATACCTAAATTTAAACGTTAAGTTCTGCTGGCTGCGACGAATTGCCTATGCTAAGTTTTCACTTCTCATTTCGTCCAAAATATTTTGGAACCATTCGAATTGTAAATCACTTGTCCGATGTGTATGCTCATTTGGCGCTTCCGCTATCATCGACTTGAGTTTGGCAGTTGATGGTGATGTCTTCCAAAATTCCTCTATTATCAAAATTGATAGTGCGGTATAAATCAATCTGCAAATTCTCAGCGATTTGTTTAGCTTATGAGCATTTAAAATAGAACGTAGAGCTGCCGCTTTATATAGTTCGCCAAGGATATCTTCCATCCCTATTACTTGTAATACGTCCTATACCAGGACCATCATGTTTTTCATTATGTGAAATTCACCTGGATAGATAAAAACGTTTTCAAATGCAGTACTGGTTTGTTTGGCCTAGAAAGAAGAAAAATCAGAGGCGAAGATGAGAATATCTGACAAATTTACCTAGACACAGTCTCTGCAAATTTTTTCGTCAACAACTACTACTGCTTCTCGTTAAAACTTTATATCCGGCAGTGCTGATTTTGTACTCTTTAAATATTCATCTGCTGCTTGCACATAATGAGCTAGAATCTTGCTTAGTAGGCGAGCACGATGAGATTATATGAGTTTTTCTTGGATTAAACGGCAAATAAGTGGGCAAGAAACCGGACAGCAATGGAAACTGAACAAACGTTGAATTGTTTGTCCTATTCGATTCTGGCCCTCAACTATTCGTACATTTAGCCAACGCGTAGACTATCAATAATGGAGAAAATCTAAAATAATAGATATTCTAGGAATCTGATCGGGTAGACAGAAAACAGTACTTACGAATCATCGAAAAATGGCTCGTACATCACCTCTGTTTTTGTGGAGCTGTTACCAGCGACTGACGTCACCGACACTATTGTCACTGCACCAAGACACTTTTGGTACTAGTCAATCGAATGTAATGCAGTATCGACTAAGTCTGTTAAACACTGTTTCATGTCATATAATAGTTCATCGTGTTCGTCATATCGTATAATGATCTGATTTAAAATGTGAATACAATGTTCACAGTGATGACTATCTTTGATTTAACTAATCTTGGTAAAACTCCCTGTCCTCCTACATCTTTGGCCGCTTTTGGGTGAAGTCGGGTTATCGTTTTAGCTACATACGTGTCCAAAACGGTTAAATAAGGTCATCACTCTGTACGACGTTCATGCTTCATGATCTCGTTAGCCAGCAGATGTTGTTTTGGCGTCACACTGTTCTCATTTTGACTGCTGACGATATTATAGCAAATCGATGATATTTTTAGCCATTTTTTCGATGTTTTGAACAAATCAGTGTTTAGCGCGTTGTAATGTGTGTAGTTGCGCCGAATATTTGCGTATTTTCTCTCACTTGTTGTTGATAATTTGATAAAATGTTTTAAAATAACGGGAACAAATTCTCAATATAACCCGGATGTCAAATCTCGCAGCAATTGGTATTGCTGTTTTAATCAATCAAAATAATGTTTATTGTGCGCTCATCATAATTCTAATCTTGATAAACTGAAGCTGTTATTGATAATTGGTTTCAAGTCTTGCACGAATGGAATCCTGTCGGACAATTGATTTACTTAGTTTTTCGTTTCTGTTTTGCAGAATACTTATCTTGACTTCAAGCCTGTGAGGGAAACCAGAATATCAGTTTCTAACACACCTATTAACCAACTCACAACTGGTCAAAACTGTTCTTGTATAATCGTGATATTCTACCATCATACATCGGAAGCAAAATATCTTCTGTCTGTTGCCTCAGCGTTGTTTCGGTACTGTTTGATCGAAAACGCGTATTACGCTAAAAAAAGAACAGCTTTAAACAACGCAATTTCGCTTAAAAACTAATTAAATACCTTAACGCTTGAGCATATTTTCGATGTTGATGTAAAATGCAAAAATCGTTCGGTTATCGCTCGTCTTCCGCTCGATATGTCATCATCTGTGCTATCTGTTTCATAACTTTCTGACTTACAGGATGAGCAGGTCAGTTGAATATCAGCGATGGTCGCTAAAACTGTTTCTGCACAAATTTTTACTTTGTAAGGCACTTATCATTCGATTAAATTCTCATAGCGTAAATATTAATTCCAGTTAAATAAATAATAAATTCCGCCTTTTCTTTCTTACCAGTGTACTTCGCAATGCTTTTCGAATTTTTCACAGGTTTTCTTTCGTTCTCTCTTATGGAGTGTATGCTGAATTGAAAGAATCAACATTTATTTCTCAGCAATTTGTTCGCATCACATCATTCGATCGAACATCATAAATCATTCGTCATCATTATTGCTTATGATTTTTTATATTTGTTATTTATATATTCGTTATCGTATTTTCAATTTTTAACGAGAGAACTTGTTCATCATGAAAGACGAAAAGTCGAATTCTATAGTACAAGTTGGTTGCACATGCAGCAGTAAATATATTGTTAATCGTGATGCAGTTGATAGTGTAACAGAAACGATTTCAAAACCAGAATACCATTTGGGAACTCAGCAAGCGGAGCTCAGTGAACTGGATGAGTTCAATTCAAATTCATGTGCCTGTATGCAATGGATCAGATGCTATTTACGAAAATGGGTTGGAAAACATGAACAACGTCCACCGCGTGTCACATACGAAGACCTTGCCTTGTCCTTTGTAGGCAGTATCATCAGTATGGGTATTGTGGCTCTCCTGCACTACCGATTACTACAGCAGTGAATATGTTCTTGAAATTTTTTGTTGTTGAACTACTTTTTGTCTTTATTACTTTAGGAGCGGCTTCATTTTTTTGATTGGATCGTTTGGTGCCACAGCTGTTCTGTTGTTTGCTCAACCAAAAGCAGTTGTTTCACAGCCAAGGAATATGATAGGCGGTCAACTAATCTGCGCCATCGTTGGTTGTATTGTTCGCATATTATTAGTTGATCGAGAATGCTCAGTTGCTGCAATGTTGGCTGTATCAATATCGATTGGTCTAATGCTATATACTGAAACGTTACATCCGCCTGCAGGAGCGACTGCGCTAATTGCAGTTATCGGTGAACATCCGAAGGAATGGGCAGGATTTTTGTTCATTTTTATGCCTGTCCTTTCAGCTCAATTAGTTATGCTATGCACTGCTTTAATAATCAACAATATTCCATCCGATCGATCATATCCGACATTCTGGTGGTGATCGCGTAACCGATATTATTTCATTACCAAATCACGAATTAAAAATTGATAACAAATGAGGAATCATAGCTAATATCAATATTTAACACTCTCAAGCCGGATGTTACCATTCGGCAACATTGAGTTAGTATTTTGTAGGGATTGACTTGTAGTAGAAGTATATAATTTTTTGATAATTCGATAACTGTATTTATATATCGTTACGCGTATGCATATGTTCCAGAACAAAAAAATTCTTTTTCCGAAGGAGTGATTAAATCTGCCCGTAGACTCCTAGAAGACGTTTGAATGATAAACACCTGTTTTCACTCTGCTCGAAAATTTAATACTGGGGTCAAACAGGGATTAATTTTGCTGAACTGTTACATACAGCACTACTAACCTGCATAGGTAGAATGCTTTAATATAAAAATCTTGATATAGTGACTTAGGTCCGTTTGAAACTAAGCATAAGCATAACCACTTGGCTCAGCGTGACCGATTACTCCTGTCTTGACTCATTTTAGGATCGCCCAAGGTCTACTGGCCGAAATCGGGGAAACTCGAGAAAATGCTTATAGCTCCTGAATCATAAGAGATAGAGCGTTAAGACTGGTCTAGAATTGTAGATCTCGGCTCGGGCTATCGATTGCACTGTTTCAAAATTAAAATCCATCTTATGGTCGAGCAAAAGGATAATATATCTGAAGAACACTAGATATAGTAATTCTAGGAATTTTTCTTCCATGTTCTCCATAATGTCGACTCTAGATTGTTTTAACGTCTTCAAATAATTAGGCGTTTGTTGCTTCTAATATCAATAAAATGGCTAGCCTGTAGTTACTGTTACGGGAAAAGACAAAAGAGAAATCAAAACCAAGAATGATGCATGTGGTAACATCTGGAGAAAGAAATATTGTGTAATAGTGGCAATAAACAAGTAGTGTTTCTTTGAAATTAATAGAATTTCTTATATGACCTCATTCCTAGGAATGTTAGTTAGCAAGTGACTCTTATATATGATTCAACTCAGTTTCTGCTACGAACTATAATATCTGTCACTTAAGACGGAAACAATGTAAAGGAAGACATTATTTTGATCTTGAAAACGGTAAAATACAACGCATTTTGCCTATTTCGGACAATATCCTTCAATCTGCTTCTGCTGTGACACATCCTTTTGTGGTTCTCATTCGACAGAGCGCGACAAGTTGTATATGGTATATTTTTCGCAACTCAACGGTAAGAATCAAAACAGAGCTCTTGTTGTTTACTCAGGGGGTCATTTGACTAACAGAGAAAACAAAGTGACACTCACATAAACAACATCATTTAAACATTTCAAACATTGGCATGGGTAGGACTGTAAAAGTTCCCGTTACTTCTTCGGCCGTTATCGACAACGGTAACTAGAAAAACAGTTGCCCTTACTTTAACGATAACTGCGTTTCCAGTATTATGATTCCAGTAGTGAAGTAACTATCAGTTACTTATTAAGCATAATAAAACAACAGCAGTAATTTTTATTTTATTGAAAAACTTTGTAATTAAATTAAAACCAATCATTTCATACCGTTCTTGGATGTTAAAGGTATACGATCCTTGAATAGTAATCAATTTCAGACAACGGTCCACCGAAAAAAGACCTTTAGTGGATTAATGACTAAATGGTCTTCATGTGTTCCCCGTAGCTATACAAAATTCGCGATTGTGAGTATAATTCAAAGATCACTCGCAATCTGCTCCACTTATAAATTATTAGATGCGGAGTTCCAGGAAATTAAGCGTCTAGCTAAGCTAAATGGATATCCAAAAACGTTTATAAATACACTCATTGGTATAGGACTTAGTAAATGGCTAGATAAAAGTAATTATAAGGGTAGTCCGGGCTCGAGTGAAATGAGTGAAAAACTCAGTTTTTATTGAAAAATAGAAATTAAATTCTTCATATTTCAAAGAACTTAAATGAGATCTTTAACTGGTTCTCTGAAAACACGAAGAACACGTTTTTCGTAGAGTGTATATATATGCCAATGTGTGTATGTATCCACAATACAATCGAATGAGAAATAAAATAAAATAAATTAGAATTTAAATTTTGACATGCGTCCTAATCAATATAAAGAATTACTAAATAAAAATACAGTCGACTAAGGACAAAACGCAACAGAAGTATTATTAGTTATTAGATTACCAGCAACAATCAAAAATAGAAGTAGAAACAATAAATAAACAGTGAACTAAAAGAAAATTAAGAATAATAAAAATGTTTTAAATACAAAGTAAACTTGTTGTACATTCTGCTTCTTTCTTCGTTTTTTACTCTCTATTTTTTATTTAATGACTGAATATCAGATTAAAGATCGACAGAAAATGTCGATATAGAAACCAGTTCGAAACAATCTTATCTCTCAAATGGAACCCAACGCTTATTTAGCTTCGGTTGCTTTCAATGCAAAACCCAGACTAAAGACCCAACATATGTAGGTTTCTAAAGCTACATTAAAGCAGAAAAAAGCTAAGCTCGCTTCAAAATATCAGATTAATTATACTAACTACTTAATTACTTAATTAATTAGCCCGATAACGTTCAGTAAGTTTAGACAAAGTCCTGCCATTACATACCCTTAAAGTAGCCAGTTTTTCTTTAGCCGGTAAATAAAAGGAAAGTGCTACCCGTAGGTTCAAGTGTGAGTTTCCAGTTACAGAAATGGCTCCTATGCCATTTAGAAGCATTAAGCGTGCTTTAACTTCTTATACATTCTTAAATCTTAAATGGATTTATTCTTTCTGTTATTGAGTGGTGTATCTGTTTGCCCGATAAGGATCGCTGTGACAGATGATTTCATAGATTGTACAAAAAGGTAATCTTACATCTTAACGTACTATTTCTTTTAATAAGTGTACTTTAACCGTGCAGACTTTACAGAAAAAAGTCGGCTTTTACCTGCTTTCTGTTTTGTTGGGAAAAGAAAGGAATAGCATTCGAAAGCTTTTATGATGGCATACTCAAAACGAGAAGTAGAGAAAAGAGAAGTTTAAAAACATTTGTAACACTCGAGCTTTCGATTCCAACTTAAATCATTTTTGAGAGTAAATGACAATAAAATAAATGTATTAAATCTGCATGGTTACAATTCCCTTATTGAGAAAATAGTACATTAAGATATAAGATTACCTTTTTGTACAATCTATGAAATCATCTGTCACAGCGATCCTTATCGAGCAAACAGATACACCACTCAATAACAGAAAGAATAAATCCATTTAAGGTTTAAGAATGTATAAGAAGTTAAAGCGCTCATTATGCTTCCGAATGGCATAAGAGCCATTTCTGTAACCGGAAACTCACACTTGAACCTACGGGTAGCACTTTCCTTTTATTTACCGGCTAAAGAAAAACTGGCTACTTTAAGGGTATGTAATGGCAGGACTTTTGTAAGCTTATAATATTTATTTTGCAGCAAAAATTAGTTATTATTTCAAATTTATTCTAATGTTTCGAATCATCGACTCGTCATCTGAGAAAATATATTAGCTTTGAGTAGCAATCACATAGTACACCGAAATCTTTTCATCTAGTAACAGACCAGGGTCGGGAGTCCCGACTCGGGACTACTTGTGTCCAAAGCTGGGCGAGTCACGGGTTTTCCAAGTCTCAAGTCAAATCAAGTCATTAAAAATTTTCTCAAGTCAAATCAAGCCAAGTCTCGTGGTTTTCCAAGTCAAGCCAAGTCACAAGTTATGACTTGGAATTTTTATTTTCCGAAGAAAAATGCCCGCAGCAGAGCTGGGCAGGTTCCAAGTTTTCTACGAGCTTCGAATTTTTCTTTAGATACGATGTTTGTTTTTCGTATTTCACAAAAATATGTGTTTCAAAAGATAATCATAAAAAAGGACAATGCTCTAACGAGCATTATGAATTATTATTTAAAATTAGGTTGCATAAGCGGTTTAAAAATATGCATGACTTGACTTGATTTTTCACCAAGTCACAAGTCAAGTCAAGCCATGAGTCATCAAAAGCGTCCGAGGTCAAGTCAAATCAAGTTAAAAATGACTTGACTTGACTTGCTCAGCTCTGCTTGTGTTCCAAATATTTCCAAAATTCGTCTTATGCCATGAAAGAAAATCGATTTTGAAAAATGACATTTTCAGCCAAAGTCGCTCGCTACTTCCGATGGGTTTAGGACAGGTGCTCACAAGGACAGTAGTTCATGGACGGTTCCTCACAAGGATACTTCCTCACGTGGATAATTCTTCATATGTACCGTTGCTTACGAGGACAATTGTTCATGAATATTCATATAGTTTGATTAATGATCAATAGTAATTTTAAAATTTGATTCGATCAAGTAGAAAAGATATTTCGATTTGATCAACTAACGAATTGATTAATCTTCTTTTTTATTCATAAAAAGATGATGGTTTTTTGTCTCTTGTCAATTTGCTAAAAAAACACTATTCTATCATTATATAAGGGAGATATAGCAAATAGTCTGTACAGTCATTTTGTTTTAATCGTTTTTAATCATAAATATACGTAATCGAGTATTAAGTAATACACATAAAACAAAATAATAATGAGAAAGGTTGACATCGAAAAATGAATTCAGCTTTTCTATGTAATAATCCAAATTTGTAGACGTTTGTGGAAAAGAACTAGAAAATATGTCTCATACAGATATAATCAAAGCAGAATATGATCAAACACCAACAACATCAAAACAATACATATCAATTCATAAACGACTTCATAACTTAGTGGAAAATCCACATCCTTCTTTTTATAAACAGCTTGAAGCGATACCGATGAAAAAATTTAAAACAAAAAGACGCGTTGAAACACGTTTTGTTTTAAGTGAATATGTTTTCGCTCGACTTTTTGCGTGTTTTTATAACGCGTTCAGACGCGTTTTTTTCTAAAGAAAACGCTAACATCCTCCACTGTGGGATGTTTTTCCTCGTTAGGTTACTAGAGTTCACCGACTAAAAAACGCATCACCGATAAATAATTATTTAGATGATTTTAAAATACTCATTTTCGAGCAACCAAGCGATATTTATTCAAAAGAAAAGCGTCATTTTATTCAGAAATGTCTATGTTTTCTTTTATGACTGGGTTTAACAAGTTCCGTGGCATATGTTTGAGCAGTATCCGTTATCGCTTATACTAAAAATAAATATCAGCTTATATAATAATCAAATAATTAAAGTCTAATAAAGAATTTAAGTAATAAGAGAAGTAGATCATAATTTCATAATCACATGCAGTTTTGAATTAGAAGTCATATATATGAGAAATAAGACCTTTTAACTCGAAAAGTAAAAATGAGTAATTAAACAAATATGGATTTTCTATTGTATCCAAGCATATTTCAATTACTCGTGTCGAATAATTATGAACAAGCATTAAATGATTTAAATAAAGCAACTGACATGGACAAGTATAATGAATTCTATGTTCGTTGTCGTAGGCGCGTATACTTGCACTGCTACCTATGCTTCGTCTGTATTCGAACGCAAAGCCGACATATCTTGAAACTTGGATCAATCATTCTTTGGTTTTATCATTCTTTTCATGGGAAAATATCGAATTAATCGTTATTTTCACCCAACTTTCGTCAGTTTTTACCTATTTTCATGATTTTATGCTACTAGAGTACACGACACGACAAACAACAATTATTCTTTTGAATTGAACATAATCTGAGAGCTGAAAAGCGTCTTCCTCTGTAGGTTCGGACCAGAAGATGGCTATATACAAATGAAAGACTCATTCCCAAATGTAGATCATTGAGAGTAGAATAAAATTCTAATAGTCAAGCCCGAGTGTCTCAAGTATGACTCGGACTCGATGCACTTCTGTATAAAATACGGGCTTGAAATCACGTTCAAACAAGACATTACTAACGGATAAATTGATAAATTTCCAACCATTTTGTAATTTCCTGTTTAAATCATGTTATACAAGACCAAATGTTTTTTCTTTTCAAAATGAAAACGTGGTATCTTATGGTTGCAAATGCTAAAAAAGAGTGCTTTTTGGTATTAAGATGTGAAAGACTAAACGTAGAATTCATAATCGATTTGTTTTATATTTAAAGATCATAAAAACAAAACCATATTATTTAAAACACTGGTCAGAAATATTTTTGTTTAATCAACCGTGAAAAATCATGCGGAAATTTCCAGATCATAAACGCATTTACAATTAGAATAATAAAACTTGGTAAACCAACAACTATTGAAATATTTAATAGAACAACATAGCAACAAATATTAAAAGTAGTTATCATCAATTTCGATTTGATATCTGGATTGATATAACGAAATAGTGCAAGACAAATAACTTTACTAATAATAATAGCAGGTGCAGAACTGTAAACGAATCTTAATGCAAATAGGCAGATATCGACGATAAACAGAAAAATTGATAAAAAAAAGAATAAAAACGGGCATAATACCAGAAAACCATATCTCAGTGTTGGTATTTGACACTTTTGATAAATCATTACAAAAAATCTCTAAAATGAAATAGAAAATAATTCTCACTTACAGAATGTCAATTATGATCAGCAGGTGAGAAAACGTGGCTTTATTTAAGTGTACACCTGTCTTTTTTCTGGAAGAAATCGATTTTGAATAAGAATCTTTTCAATTATCGAAAATCGGCTAAACAAGAAGCTATCAGCGCGATAGTCGGGGCCTAAAAGTTATCAGGCGTACTGAATCTGGTATTAAATTGGATCGGATTTTGTAATGGGATGCAAAAAACTCGATTTTTGAGCTAAACGAGTTGAGGATAATTCAAATATTGGTCCATATTTTCTAATCTGACGATTTTTTTATGGTCAGAAAAGGCTTTTGCAAGGATATTCATGGACTTTTGACGATAACTATTATGGGATGTGAAACAATATTAAGAAAAGTTTTTAACTGATCAAATCCGATAGGAAAAAGCTTTACTTTTCACATATAGCCTAGATGGCTCCTACTTAATTATTAAATTAGCATATATTTTGAGTTGTATTAACTATGCTAGCGTTATATATTTTTCAACAAATGAAAAAAATTTGAAGCGTCTGGTTACTCTGCAATGTCATGTGTCCCTTGCTGTCACAGAAGCTATGTCGGGTAGTTCGTACCCAAAGGTAATTGGTGAACTAGGATGGATTCCACTCTTGAGTACAATAGTCGGTCGTAAAATAACTCCGAAATTACCGAAATTACCGAACGAACTAAAGTTTCGACTACCTATGGCCGAGGATCGCATGGTTGACATTGACCTTTTCCGGTGCAGAGTTAATTTCAGTCAATTAAACTTTCACCTCGCTAAGCACTGTCTGGTTGAAGAATGTATGTGTACATGTGGGTTTCTCCACGAAACCGTTTCTCACTTCTTTCTTACCTGTCCACCTTTCACCACGGAACGATCTCCAATGTTAAATATCTTCAAGACGGTGTTAAAGGTCAACATCAACCAGTTAAACCATATTCTCTTTAGGGATCCAATTTTTTCTTTTATGAATAAACGTGACTTATTTATATTATATAACAGCGTATTAGACTTCATAAAACCACAAAACGTTTCCGCCCATGATGTGGTTGTACTTGACCTGTTTTATTGGTCTGTAGTAGACACGCTCAGGTTGAAATTGATAGAGACCCGTTGAAAACATTCCAATATGATAAAAGAGTTCTTAGAACTTACTCTCGATTGTCCTAGGATAGTTTGCTGTTCTTTCTCTAATATATTATCAGCAATGTTTTCTTTTTCCCTTCTCTTTTTACCAATTTAACTATATTTCTCTTTTGATCAAATTGTCACAAGATGTAATGAGCATAGATCGATTTGTTTTAATAAACTTAGTTTAAATTAAATTTATCGTGCTTGAAAACCTTTAGACTTTGACTTCCAGCTAAGCACTGCTATCCATCTTAAAATACAATGCAGGTTGTGCTTTTTCGAGAAACTCCAAAACAGTGAGTGAAGCAGACTTACGGTTTTCAGAAGTCGAAATGAAACACCTGAAGCTATGTTTTCATAAGCAAAGCTGCTTTCTGAAATTATTTGAAAGATCTGTTTTTCAGAAGATCGTTTGAAAACTACCTCAGATTTCTAGAAATTGCTATAGAAGTCTATTGATTCTTTTGCATAGATAGATAGTCCAAAGTGCTCTCCGCAAAACTGGAACCAAGGGACATCTCCAAAAACCATGGCTCAGGCGCTGTGAACATTTTTCCCAAAGGGTTAGGACTCGTTTACCAATATGTTTGAAACTATCAGGAATGAATCGACCACGCTTTTACAGTTATTGCCTTTCGATATCCACAGATAAAACCATATTATAGTTTCGTCTACATTAAACCAGCAGCCATTTCGGAAGAAAACATCGGCTAAAACATTCAGCAACGGAGAAATTTCGATAGATCTTAAAATTTCTTTTGAATTCATTTTGAAATTTTTCTCCAACAGCTCCTGACAATCCCAATTCTTGCAGTTAAAAACTGGTACTGGTGACTATTTTCGTCAAAAATTCATAACTCAGTGAATAATCCATCCGAGCCACTTCAGAATATCAAGATATAACTCTATTTTATTTACTCAGTCTGCACAGTGGGCATTTTTTGCTTGAGCAGGCGGACTTTAGCTTTATGAGCGAAATAAAATTTCATGAACCATTTTTTTATAGGTTTTTCATGATCCTCTTTCGAATGGCATGAGAGTTAGCTTTTGAA
>CAJNOQ010006251.1:0-13944 GCA_905250885.1 Didymodactylos carnosus
TTTGTTATGCGTTCATAATATTCTATTTGTACACTCCTTGAAAATGAAAATATAAATTTTCGAAACATCGGAATAAATAAATATTCAAATGACTTTATATAAAGCTGTAAAAATCTTACTTTTACTTCGTTTATTACCCATCAATAACTCAAATATGCACAATTTTATTTAGATCAAACAACTATAGATTTGAAAAATAAATATTTTACTGCTATACAGATGTAGTACGTTTAACACCCTTTCTTAGACTCCTTCTTGTGTTTTGTGCTGGAAGTGTTGGATTATGTTGTTGTTGTTGCTTCATTTGACTTGTTGATGGCGACGATGTAGACTTGCACATTATAGCATTTGTATCATTTGGCATGAGTATCTGTTTTCTTGTAGACGGTGTGGGACTATTTAATAGAAGTGCTTGTGATTTCGATTTAACCATTTTTGTTAGTAATGCCATATCTTCTTGCCGAATTAGAATACGACAATATTCTCCATAAAAATTACTTGGCGAACGAGGAATAAAATTTTTATCCGCTATGATATAGTTTGTTGCTGTATGTGCGGATTGTTGTGATGGAGGTACTGTTTTATAATTGGCATCGAATGGTATTCGACGTCTCGGCGGTTTTAAACGTTGAGGATCGGGATCGATCATATAGCGAATACGCGCATTTTGTGTTCGATTACCTGAAGAATTTTGTAATGGTTGATGATGATAATCAGCGTAAGCTTTCGGTGTTGATGAATTTTCTTTTGATTTTGATGCAGAATTCGTTAAATGTGCTAAATTTAACGGTAATGCCGTTGTCATTTGTAAACAATTTCCCATTAATTCTCGTGTTCGTTCACGTAGTTTTTCTTGTTTTCGAACTAATGCACGAAAACGATAAATAAACCAATAGACGGTTAATACACCAGTCAATTCTTGTAATACAAATGACATGACAGCACATATGAATGAAAAACCATAATCAGATTCCATAACAGGAAACTCTTGATCCATTTTCACATTTTCTTCTGTAGTAATACTAACATATAATGTAACACCAACCATCGTTAATAATCCTAAAGAAAAAAAAAATCTTTAATTCGATAGTCGAAATGGTATACAGATGCTAAATTAAAATATAATTTGATTTAACATTATTTTATTGTAAAAATACTAAATTTTTTGTTTCAATCTATCATCATCATCATAATATGAATAGCTATTAATTATTACCTGAGATAGAGAATAAAAGTCCTGAGATGAAAAATACTGCTTTTCGTCGTCGTTTACACAAACCTCGACTGAACAAAAATATGGCTAATACTAATAATGCTGAGGCTGCGATAAAACATGCCATACTTGGTGCTGAACGATCTATAAAAAAGCAAACCAAAAAGTTCAGTAAGAGAGAGAGAGAGAGAGAGAGAGAGAGAGAGAGAGAGAGAGAGACAAAAAGAGAGTCAATGTTGAACAAAAAACTCACATGAAACTGCTTTAAATCCTTTTTCTAATTTTGCTTCTGCTTTTGAATATTTCACTAAATCACAAGCGAAAGGACCATCTAAAAACAATATCTGATAAGATCTCAATGAAATGACAAATATCTTTTACTTTCTGTTTCTTTTACACATTCTCTCCACAAACCAATTCGATGATATGTAAAATTTGCTCTTAAATCACCTGGTTTTAATGTTGGATTTTGTGATAAACTTAAACACAAAAATAAAAGCAAATCCATTATTGAATAATATTGAAATAAAAAATTTTGTTACAAATTTTTTTTACCGTGCTTGTCTTCCATATATCCAATGATCTGTTAATAAACATATTCCCATAAGTGTCGGTGCTGTATATGCACTAATTGAGGCGGATATCATTAATGCTTTATGATGAAAATTACCCATTTAATAAATGACAACAACGACCCATCGAATAGAGATAAGTCGGCCGTCTAATTCGTTAATGATATACTGTTACATTTAATAAATTTAAAATGATAAGAATAGAAAGAAAGAAGATAAATAAACAAAATATAATCGACCAGCGAATATTATTGATTTATAATAAATAAATAAATAAATAAAACAAAAAAAAATTTTTTTTCTAATAATATTCGTCCTAAACAGTTCTAGTTTAATAATCTTTAAAATAGTGTTTTGATCGTAGTTATTTTTCTCAAATTGAAATACTTCATACTATTTAAATTTAACAACATATTACTTATTATTCTAATAGTCATTGTGTCCAAATTAATTAAAGGTACTAATTGACATGTCATATTTCCTGTTAAGAGAATGTATTCTATCTAAAAGGAAAATTATTCACATAATTCAGACTAATGACTTGATATCTATTATATCAGATAAATCAAAATAAACATTAACATTGGTGGACTTTATCAAAAAAAAAAAAAATTATCAAAATTAACAAAAATCTATCGTTTTCTTTTATTTTTACACCGTACAAACTTGATAAACTAAAATAAAATATTCTAAAATCGTATTTGAATCTAGAACGTTCTAACACCGTCATAATCAAACTTCTCAATAGAATTGTTCTACTCATTCAGTAAATCCACTTAAACTGAAGTATCTTCACAAGACAAATATCTTTTTACTGATCGTAAAATTTAATTACAAATGAAAATATATCTTGTCTCTCTATAATAAAAAAACAAAAAAAAAAATTGTTATCAAATACAGTATCCAATTGATCGCAATTTAGAAATTCATATATAATCGATTAAAACGATGATTTTTTTGAACGAAAAACACAAAAAAAAGAAAAAAAAAGTGTTCTATAAAATATTTTAAATAGATTTTTAGTTTCTGTATTTCGTTCAATAAAAAATGTAAACTGGACTTTCACCACATACAATTAATTTTAAAGTTATTTATAAAAAAATTTTCACTAAAAATGACACTCTTTTTAGTTCTGTGTTAAATCAAAAAGTGCCATATAAATCTTAGTGGTTTTCAATGATCATAACTACACTTTAAAAAGTCTCAAATATGTTTTATATAATATGTAGTATGACTATAATATAATATGTAGTATATAGTATTTTTAAGTCTATCTTCTTCATTTATCCTCGTATTCAGATAAAAGAAGAAAAAAACAAATACACAACAAAAAAAAATTCGAAAAAATGTTTTTTGATTATCAATGATTGAGTGGCGAAACACGATTCGTCATTAATTATAGGTACAAGACTTTAATCCACTTCAATTTCATTAGTATATTTACAACGGACACAATTAAATAAATTGTTCTGTTCTCTACGAAAGTTATTCTCTCTTACCGTATTGTCATTATAGATGTTTACCGTTAATAAATTATTTTGAATAAAATATAAGTTCTGTATGGTGGAAATGTTTGCATCATGCAATAATTTATCTCTCTCTGTCTCTCACGCGCGCCTTGTTCAAATTATTTATTACAACACACCGAAGTCCGTTTTTCTCTCATTCCCAATCTAATTCGTCGTACGGTACTTGGAAATTTTTTTTTTTTTTTCTCTGCTAACATTCGTTTTTTCTCTCTTCTATTCTCTAACTAAGATTTTAATCGTTAGAAGTTCCCATAACCAAAAATCTTTCTAGCACGCAAGCGAAATGTCATCTAGGATTTATATATGTATCGGCTACCATAAAACAACAACATAAAGTTTTAGGCTTTTGAAGTATTAGATCTCTGTTAAAATAGATTGTGAAACAAAACAAAAAAAAAAAAAAAAATGAAGAAGAAAATAAAAAAATACGATGATGAATGAGATGATCTATCCCAATGGTTAAGTCCTTGAGCTAATATACGGATAAAAACCAAAAATGTTATTATTGTGGTTCATTTTCTCGGTTTGAGGATTATTAAAAAATTTTTTGTTTCTTTTTCTTTTTCCATTCTGTTTTATACTGCTCATCAAAAGAACAGTGAAAAAAAAAAACATAAAACGAAGAAAACTTTTTTCTCTTTTGTTTATTTCAGATTCTTTTTTTTTTTTAAGAGATGAACAATCTAGTGATTATCACTATTATCATATGATCCATTTTTTTTTAGGGAAGAAGAGCTTGTAGTGCACAGCTCTATGTATATACGATAGCAAAAGAAGAAAAAAAATTAATAAGAAAGAGAAAAAGAGATTTCTTTTTTTTTATTGACGATCGGATCTTTTGATTTTTTTATACAGGTTCCAATCTCGTATTAGTATGCATCTCTGGCAATACAGTGACTTGACTTTATTTTTTTTTTTTTTTTCTATGGTGGAAATTACATTTTTTTTTGTTTACCCATTTTTTATTATACAATATAAAAAAAGACGAGTACTTTTGAAGAATTGATATAAGACTCTTTTTTTGTGTAAAAAGAACAATTGTCTTTTCTTCTATCTTGTACGTTCGTTCAATCGAGATCAAGCATGTTCTTTGTATTTTACGGACACCACATCTCCACGAGTGGATTAAATGATTGCATGCATAAATATAGAATGAGAGAAAGAGAGAGAGAGAGAGAGAGAGAGAGAGAGAGAAACTCATGAGACATAAGACAATAGACTATGGCAATATGTAGTTGTGAAAGTAAAAATATTTTATATTCTTAAATTATAATAGTACAAGATCTTCATAACATTTGATGTTATTTCAGACATTGATGTTTAATTATTTAATAAACTTTTTTCCGATTAGATCTCACTATCAACCTTCTTGATTATATAGAGTCAAGTAACTCAAAAGTAATAGAACACTTTTCATTTCTATCTTATAGACATTTCCGATAAAATTTGAAAATACCGTTTTAGTGGTTAACTCTAGAGAATTTCTTACTCTACAAAGTCTCATAATTTTTAGACTAAAGTATTGTTTTTATATGGAGAAAAATTATTCACGATGTCATATGAATTGATAGCGTGCGGAACACAAAAGACAATAGTAACTGAGTTGTATCTCGAGTTTTCTGGTTTAGTCTATTTTGCTCCTTGTTTTTCTCTTTTGCTTCATTTTGTTGTACGATTAATATTGTAAGTGTTAATGGTATCACCCATCCGACAGCATACTCACTACGTTGTGACGTACAATACAGTTTCTCCAGCTAGTTCGTACGGTTCTCGGAAAGTTAGTACGTGGTTAGCGAAGTGTGTATGGGAAGCTCAAGTAATTGGACGCACGAACTCTGCGTCAGGCTAGCCTTCTGGCCAAAGCTGTAGTTGATGCCTAGTAACAAGATGGGTGACCATTTCAGAAGCCTGTCAATTGTATGGAAGATACACCGGTAACGGTAGAAAGCGGAGCATTTTTCTACTTCTTCTAATGGTATTCTTCACGAGCTCGTTTTAGTCGTGTTTAGCAATCGATAGAATTTCTAATATACTGAAAATTCATGTAAATATCCTTGGCCTCCCGCTATCATACTGCTTGTTGACGAATCGAATATAACATGCCTTCTTATTGTTACGCGTATCAATATACCCATTTAGTCAATTTTTGTCTCGCCTTTTCTTTTCTGACACTGACGAAAATGCTGACTGACATCTTTTATAGTTAATTGAAATTCATAGCAGAAGTAAGAATTCTAAGGTTGTACTATTTTGATCACCTCTAATCTACTGAGCATTCGACACATTCTAACGGGTGGCCCATAAAGAATGTATTCCGCAGTATTCCACAAATATCTCGCTCAATTTTCATTGGGAAAGGTTCAACATTTTTTTTAAAAGATTCATCGTTTGTTCAAAAAACATACTGAACATTTTTTTATATACCATAGAAATAAAAGAATATAAGTGAAATACTGTGAAACTTCAATTTTCCTGTACTTTCAAATTCAAAACATAACGAAAAGATATTTATTTTGAACATGATGCTATGTATCAGAGGTTGGCGCTGAACGTGTTTTTCTGATATAAAAGGCTGTTTTACTACAGTCTACCAAAAAAAATGAAAATTTTCACCTCTTCACCTTGTCCGTGGAAGTTTTTTTTGTAGAGAATGAAACAACGAATCTTTTAAAAAAATGCCGTAGCCTTGACAATAAAAATTGAACGAGATATTTGCGGAATAC
Source organism: Didymodactylos carnosus (assembly GCA_905250885.1). Classification (NCBI taxonomy): domain Eukaryota; kingdom Metazoa; phylum Rotifera; class Eurotatoria; order Philodinida; family Philodinidae; genus Didymodactylos; species Didymodactylos carnosus. The sequence goes on from CAJNOQ010006251.1 coordinate 6,038, forward strand.
TAAGACCGCCATTCTTTATGGGTTACCCGTTACAATTAATCAGAATAAAAAATGAGAACATTTTTGATATTATTTTGCATTAATTTTTACAAATTCTTATTTTTGATTAACCACAACAAACTGACATGTACAAAAGTTTAGCTGATTTATAGATATTTATTTATCTATCTAATTACGTACTGTCTAATAAAGAATTTTTATTGATATTTTCAGGAATGACTTAAGGATACCGGTGCACAGATATATGATCATAATCAAGTGAGTTTTAGTTGGAAAATCGATCAATTCATATAGTGAGAGAATATCGATTATGAAGGTAAACACGCTGAGGGACGAGATATTTAATTGTAATAGAAGTACAGTGAAAAATGTTTATATTGTATTTATTGATAAACAATCAAATAGTTTAGTGTATATCGTTCGTATTGGAACGCCATTGAAACATGATGATGTAAAAATGTACACTGTTGTAGTTACAGATGTTATCAAGTCTGATCATTATATGATATGTTAAGTGTCCAGTATGTAAATTAGAAATAGTATTAACTAAAATACCGTTATTCTCACAGTTCGATGTTTAGAATAACAGTAAATAAAATATTTTTCTTTTTCCAAATATCAAACTGATTTTTCATATATTGATAGTCTTGTTAAATAAAAATTGAACGTTGTATTTTTAATGCCATTGATAAAGTGATAATTACGAATACTAATATTATCCATCATCATCAAATATCTCCCATATGACATGTACCAGATTTAAATTTATACCTTACTAATCGATCAAATTGATTAATTATTGGATTAGTTCGTAAAAGATTCTTAACACTTTCAATGGGAAACTCTTTTTTCCCCTAAGAACAGACATGTCACACACAAAACATTATAATGATGACACATTCGATGGTCTGATACAATTTACCACAAAATATTTGTCGTTTAAAACTCACACGTCATTAATACAGAACATTTTTTTACAAATAATAGTCACCAATTCTACATTTTTTTAATTCGAATACTATTGCATCCAAAGTACCAAGTTTTGATTTATTGTTGTGTTGTCATCTTTGAACCGAACTGCGTTTTCATAATTATTGAATTTGGGTAATTTTTCTAACTTTTCAAAAACCTTTAAAAACTGGATGAAATTTCAGAATCTGCGCAGTTTTATATGATCACAGTGCCAAAAATGTGAAAAAGAAGCTGGCTTCCATATGCTAGATCTTTGATCAGACGGCAGTAAGGCACACTTAGTTCTTGTGAAGATAAGCAATTTCAGATCATTTCTACTGAAACTTGGAAACCTGGAAATCCCTCCAAGTTAGATGAAATAACTTGAAAATTTCAGAGTTCACTGTAAAAAAATAAGTTGTTCATTTGTTTCATATAAGGAACTGATTCAGAGATTTCTGAAGTGCTCAAATCAGTATCTTGCACTTTTTAAAAAATTTATATTGAGTTTCCCGATTTTACAGAGAGTTCATAGGCTCTTTCTGGAATGTGAAAAAACGAAAAACCAGTTCTCCATAGGTAGAGCTAAACCATAGCCATCTGTATCAAATTACAACCACAATTTACAACGAACAATGCACTTCTATGCTTTCCAGTAAATCGTATTGTGGTACAATTTTTGACAATTTTTGTCTAATAAACGACTGTAAAGATCGAAAAAAAAGGAAATATAGTCGAGCAAGTGATGGATGTGAATCGATTAAAATTCGTTTATCACAGCATTCTTATCGATTTAGAATCATCAAAATATATATACTTACAAAAATAATCTCTAAAACTTTTATTAAAAACGTCTATAAACTATTTTGCTTTTATGATTATAGTTTTATAGACGCTAAAGAATGATCAAAAAATGCACTTGAATCTCGAATATTAAAGGTAGTCTTAACAATACTAGTCATAGCAGTTCTATATTCGATTAACAATACTGTCTCAACTTGTCCCACACATGAATATTGTCTACAATTATGAACCACAGAAACATTTAACATTGAAACAATCTTGCCAATGACAAACCAATACATGAACACATTCTAATTATTCTACATTCCGAAGCGAATTTATTGTTAAAAAACGATTACATTGTTAACCTGTGACTTTTCTTCACGTTTTTCATCCTAATACGCTTTATTTATTTAAATTTGTGTGTGTGTCTTTGATATCAATTTTCGTTCTTTTTGTTGTTGATGTGACCTTGATTGTTTGCTCATCATCATCATTTTCTTACATGTACCTCTTTCTTCTTATACACGTTACAACGTATTCCAACGTTTCTTTGTTTTATGTATTATATATTATCTTTGAAAGAGCAAAAAAAAGAAAACAGTGTTAATATTGAAATATGTCCTTCTATCACAGTTAACTTTTAAGTATATGACAAATAACGTAATCATTTTTAAAATATAACTTTTTCGTGCATTGTATTACTGTATACTCTTAGATAATTACATACTATAAACATCTGCGAATATTAGTATCAAATAATATTAGAAATAAGACAAGTAAGTGAGAAAGTGAATGAGTCAGTATGCGAAGAAATAAAAACAGAATATTGGAAGAGGAAACTAGAGCTATTCGATGCTATTGCCAGAACGTCACTATTTTAGAAGACAACAATAGTGAGACGATATATTGACACGATTGAGAAAAATCGATTCGAAAAGCTTGAAAGAAAACTAATTTCCAACATTCGATCTTTATTTCATAATGTATGAAGAATAATCTCTATGGACACACAAAAATTAATAGTCCTTAGTAGTTGTAAATACAATGTATTATTGCCATGGTGAGATCGTAGAGAAAGTGTTTCATCAGTGCGATATAGTACGATAGGTCAGTGCGTGTTTTAACCTTCATGTAGAATATATTATATATTCAATAGAATTAATCCTCTAAGTGCTCATTGTAGGTTGTTAAACATCACTGCCTTTTTCTTACTTATTCTTCTACCTCCGCTATATCACGGAATAGATATAGATGATTAATTATACCAATTCAGAATCTTACTTTCCAAATAATATCATAAAATTCTCAAGAAGGCATGTAGAATATCCTTTATTTATTTTAAAAAAATGGTAGATATGTAAGTGTTCCTATGAATTACTTCACTTTCCAATGTTGTCGATAAACACGTGTACGAAATGGACATAAGACGAAGGAAGACTATCCTTCCTTGCGGTTCACATTACTGAGGTAGGATGCAGACAAGTGTCAGTTTCTATAGCCCGATATCTTCTCCACACTTGTCAAGAAAACCGCCTCAACGGGATCCTAAGTCCCTAAGAGTTTTTTAGACATTTTTTCCAAAAGTTCAGTCTCGTAGCTGAACTAGATATCTCCGGGCTCTTTATGACGTTCCCTCATGGGGAACTATAGATGCACGAAAAATGGTAAAAAGCACATAAAAACCGCTTAGAAAAACAAGAAAGAGCTTATTTTTAATCGTTTTTGGATCATCTATAGCTCCATGAGGAAATATCGTAGAGAGCTCGGAGAGATCTTGCTCAGCTCTACAAGACTGAACTGTTACAAAAAAATCCGAAAAAGCTTTCAAGGGTCTGAGATCCCTTTCACGCAGTTTTCTAGAAATCGTATTTTCAGGACTTTTTAGGACACAGTGACATGTACCTCATCTGATAGGACATCATTTCAGCTGTCCAGATCACTATTTGGATTTATTCTAACTAGTCGGCTTCATAGAAACATTTCGAAAATTGTGTACTTTTATAACTTTGAGCAGTACTGTATGTCATTATAAGTCATCAACTACAACTCTGTCCAGAAGACTTAATGATGTCACGCTATCCAGCGATGCTGTGCACGAAAAAAATAGATAGCTCATACTTTAACGAATGAAAATGTTCAAATAAGTACATAAATAATGAAAAACTACGGTCATTGTATTACTATAGAGTCTCATGCGATAATTATGGTCAGCCAGTGTATAGTCATTGGAAATTAATCAGAACTAATTAACAGTAATGAATTTAAGGGCCACTCGCTCTTCTCTACAAAAATATCAGTCGATAATTGAGAGATCCAGTATAAAACTAGTTTTCCCCAGTCAAAAATGTCTTATTAAAATCAGCTCAAAATACTTTCAAAACGTTGATCATAATTACTATATGTGACTCTGTATTATACCAGGAAAGAGAGCAGCTTTCAATTAAATCAAACTAAATTAACTATATCCGTAATGCCTGATAACCTTTCTAACTGATATGCATTAAATATCGTCTTAAAACGTGTAATAACATGAATATACTAAAAAAACGCTAATAGCTAAAATTCTTGAAAATTGAAGGCAAGATTTAGAATTTTTTAAAAACTCTTATGACTAAAGAAAAGATCGCGATGGAAGGCATTTGTAATACAAACATGAAAACAGAAAGTCGAACGGCATCGAGTCTATTTAGGATGAACATTTGTGCACACAGTGTATCACCAGGACGCTCACCATTAATTGATCAGTTCAAAAAATTAAGGAAACTTTCTTTCAATCTTAAGAAAACGTTGAACACTACCAATCAATCGCATCCTATTTTAGTTCCAAACAATGTCGTATAAACGTCGTATGGAGATGGAAGATGGTAATGAAGGAGGCTATGATCAAAATCGATATGCAACAAAAAAAACAATAGCTGAAGGAAGTTTTGAAATAGCTCTTCTAATAACAAATGCTGTACAACTAAAAGTGTTATTAGGAAATATGGAGAAAACAACATTATGGTGGGTGGGTATTGCTTTAGGTAAGGAGTAAAATAATCTCATCATAATCTTATTATCAACAATCGGCTTTTCTTTCGTAGTGAGCGCATCATTATTCATTCAGGTGTTAAATGGTTGCATTCTCGTATTACTTGGTGTGGATGATATAGGAAAACCACAGCGTCAACGACGTCTAGTATCACTAAATAATTTCTCGTTAATATTATCGGTTATATTGGCCGCTGTTAACGTTGTTCTAAACGTAATTGTAGTTGTTGATCCTAATTTATTATCACCAACAAATAATACAACAAAGCTAAAATTAACTTGATAGTAATATAAAAATTATAATTAAAAATTTCAACAATCAATTTTTTTAGACATCTGTTCAATAGAGTTTTTTTAAAGGGGTTTTTATGTTTTTTTATCTGACAGAAGTATGTATGACAACTTCAATCGTACAAAACAAATGATATTTATATCCCCTTAATGTAACTATTTTTTGTTAAATTATTTATTTTCAAACTATTCATATATTGTATTTTTGTATTTCTTTTAACTTTGCTGTACTAATTTGTTTTTGTTTTTATTTGTTCTTCTTTAGTGTTGCATCAATTTTAAGCGTCTGCTCAAGATTCTCTTGTATTTGTATTGAAGATATAAGGAAGAAGAGCAGGTAAGTGAGATTTCTGACCTCCAATATCTGATTTTTTGTTCCGAAGGAAAACATATCAGAGTGATGTACAGGATATATTCCATCACTTACTTTCTTCAAAGATTGGTATCAGATTTTTCAAGACAGTGATACTTTTCCAGAAAACTTCGGAGATATTTTTCTCATATTTTTGCAAAAAACTAATTTTCTGTATGCAGTCGAGCATATTGATCACGAATATGTTTAAAATTTGAGAAAATATTGTTTTTAGTAAACAAAACGAAGTTAGTGAATACGAACTTGCATTTTTGTGATCTAATCCTATCGTCGATACTTAAAAGCATTTCAAACCCTTGAAAATAGTTCAAAATGTGTAAAAATGTTTGCTTCTTCAGAATATATTCTCGAAAATACTTCCAGTATACAAACAAGTTAGATGATAAAAAAATTTGTGAAGATACTGGATTAAACTTTGTATTTTGTGCACTGACATCCAAGAGATGGAGCAATATAAATATGTTGAAAAAATAGAAAAAAATGCGCGCCATACTGGAAAAAAGCAAAATATTATGAAAAAGATATTTTAACATTTTCACTTGAAGTTTTTTATGACTTTCAAAATCTCCGTATTTCCTTCGAACTAAAATAAAAAGTCTATCTGACTTTCCTAATGGGACTTTAAATTTTTGACGAAATATGAAATTTTCATGAAAGTGAGAAACTTCTTTCGAAAATCTTAGCATATCACATAAAGTCACTATATCTTCTGACAAATAAGTGAAGATCAACCAATTTCTACACAAGAATAAATCTCTGATAAGAGCAACATTCTTGAATGAATTTCTCTTGTTTCTTGACACTCGATAGTTAGTATATATTCAAATTTGATCATAAAATAAGATGGTTTTAATAGTTGCTTTCTAGAAGCGCTCTTTTATTTACTGATTATACAATAAACAAAATAGATGTCTTGGTTTCTTATATAGGGCAAGAAAAGAAGATGCGTACAAAAGATAGAAAATATCGGATTTATTTATATTACTGAAAGGACGTGCATAGACAAGTATCACTACGAAACAGATCAAATACACAAAAAATACACATGGATCATTTTTCATTTAAACATATAAAAAAACGTAATTCAAATAAGTCACTCTCATCAATCACATCGTCCATCTTCTGGTCCTGTTTTCCATCTTTCTAAAACTTTTTCACAGTCAAACGATGGTTTACCTAATTTTTTATTTACTAAATTATGTTGATTACAAAACCATTTAGATAACGATAAACGATCAGATAGATCTGGTGGATCTTTTAAAATTTCCTCTTGAAAATCTTCGCGACACTCTGGACATGGAAATAATTTTGAAAATGCAGAAATAAATTCTTTCATTGTCTGTTTATCATCAGATTTAGGTGATTTAGGATAATATGCAGCAATTGTGTGTAGTAGAGACCATGATGCACGACCAAGATCATCTCTCATCAACGGACAATCTGAACTAATTGATAAAATTTGCTGCTGTGATCGATCTTCATTTTGACTATTTTCACTGTCTAAAACCAAATAAAGTTAAGATAAAGTGGAGATGATGATGGGATGAGTTTTTACTTGTATTTGTTGTTGAGCTATGTCTCATCCAATCTTTAAAATCGACACATGCTTTACATGGTTTACTCGGGTCGTCATCATCACGCTCGGCTTTCCTACGGTATTTGCCTGCTAATGGTGATTCATCTTTGATGTTGGATAAGGAAGTTCGTTTTGATGGTGGACGTCGTTGGTAACCACTGGAATCTGAGTCAACAAAATTATTAAACATTCTGCAAGCATATCTAAAAACTGAACGTTTTTTAAAAAACGCGATCTTACAAGAACATCAATATATCAGTCAAATTCTTAACAAAATGATAATTATTTGTTGGGTTCATCTTTTTACATGGGTGGATGCTAAAAAGCTATTAATAATCTATCATTTTTAATTTTAAAACATTTGTCTTTAAACTAACTTAGACTATGATCAATCAGCCATCTTTACTAAAAATTGAAAAATGACGCACTGTTTTACGTTCTGCAATCTGCATTGCATCAGCTTTTTTGTAAAAGAAGTTACATTCTTTCCTCTCGCTACTAATTCGTCCAAAACTAATGCCAAAGAAGTCTAAATTTACTTACATAATCACTCAAAGAAGCTGTATACGCAAACGGTTTATCATTACTATTTTCTGCCATGTCTTAATATAGTATATTAAAACGACACTCAGGTTAACAAAAATACAAGCTTAAGATGAACATTCATAGTAGGGTTAATCCATGAGTATCCAACCACTTTTTGGAAAAAGTTTTTTTATCGGCTTTTTTCGTTCTAGTTAGCTGGGGCGTGGTCAGAAAACAACTTTGGCCGAAAAAAATTGCTGACTTTCACCTTAAATGAGGGAGATCTGGAGCTGTTTCTAGGAACATCTAATGAGGGTCATCCAAGTTATTTCAAGATTTTGGGCTCATATTTTGCCCATTGGTAGAGGACCACTA
>CAJNOQ010006252.1:0-13942 GCA_905250885.1 Didymodactylos carnosus
TGTTTAGAGAAAGATAACTTTCCGACTGTGGGATCCATTGATTAATCGTATTTACCTTATTCCATTAATGAGTTTTTGAAAATAGCGCGGATCGATCCGCATTTAGCGAATGAATGAAGCTTACGCCGTGTTGTTTATGTACCTATGCAGTCCTCATTCTATGAAATCCGATTTCAAAGGGTTAAGGAAGAGAAAATTGCAGTCAACTATACGTTGTGCAATAATCCACAATAACACGGAATATTGTGGAACTCTTTCTCTCACAATATTGCGAAATATTGTAAGCATCCTCAATCCTTGTTTCGAATCAATGACCACAATCGCTTACAATAATGTAGATTATCCTAGAATAAACATCACGATGCGGGATATTGTGGTAAATTTTTCCAGCACATATTCACTATTTCCCACAATATCGCAGCAAAACTCGCAAAAAAGTGAATCATAGTGGAAAAAATTTTTCTTTTATTTCGTACTATGTCTCACTTTTTTGCGTTTTTTTTTCACTTTGTCTCGCAATTATTTTTTACAGTGAATCGAGCAACTTTACAGCAAAAGGCTCATGCTGCCCTTTTGAAACCGAAACTCGAGGCGGTTTTCTGAGAAAAATGGTTCTGAACTTTTTCTGAACTGAGACCGTTTTTGTTTTGCAGTGCCCACAGGTATATATATATGTATATATACTTAGGGCAGTCCAAAAGTAGTGGCGGAGGCTCTTTTTTTTCTTGTATATCAATGAAAAAAAGTTTCTTTTTTACCACTAGATAGAGCATGTTTTGCTCTATCTTTCTATGCTATTTGATCAATATTCAACTAATATTATAATAATAAAATTGCGATAAGATCAGTTTCTTTCGCATATGTGCTGGTCGCATGAATGCTCGTAAATACTTTTTGCATAACATTTGATAGCAACAAGATAGAGAACTGCGGTTTTCACCGTTCGAAAGAAGAAATGAAGACGCATCGAACCATCTGTTACTGATTTTTCTAACCTGGTTTTTGCAAGGTTTTTAGTTGACCTTTTAAAGGACAAACCTATCCTGTAAGTTGTTTACAGTGAATTTTCAATAATCAGGCTCACATTCAAACCGCTAATCGAAGATCTACAAACTGCGAAAGATTCAGATGTTTCAATTTAATTATTTGGGGATAGTACGTATTTTAGACGAACCTCTACTACGATTTTCTATCAACTTTTTTGTTTTTGCTTTTTTTCATGAACAAAAATTTTTCCGACGGTTAGAAAATTGAATAAAAACACTTCGAAAATCATATTAAAAAAATACATTCTCAATTGGATATCGAAAGAGACTTCAACGTACCTGGTATCTGCGTTTGGATAGGCCTGCCATCGTATGGTATTATTGGTCCATATTTTTTTCCTTCTACTGTCACTGGTGAGAGCTACGTAGAAACGTTACAGAATTATTTGCGTCCACAATGGCTGACAGGCCAGACTTGAGCGACTTCTGGTATCAACACGACGCCTATCCGGCTCACTACCCAGTGGAAAATCAAATCAAATCCTGATTTTCAATCCGACTATTTTGCGTCCAAATCTGATTGACCTCAATGAAAAATCCCCAAAACTGATTCTAATCTAGATTTTCATCAGAATTTCACTACATTTTAACTGGTTTTTGGATTAAAATTAAGATTACAATCAGTTTTGGGGATTTTGCATGAAGGTCAATCAGATTTGGGTGCAAAATAATCGGGTTGAAAATCAGGATTTTATTTTATTTTCTACTGGGTACAGTCGTATCGCTCGCGAGTATCTATATGAGACTTTTCCTGACAGATGGATGGGCCGTCGTCGTCCAATCGACTGGCCTCCTAGATCACCTGATTTGTCAACACCCGACTTTTTTGCGTGGGGTGTTGTGAAAGATGCGGTTTATGCAAAGAAACCCACGTCGATTGATCAGCTGCAGATGAGATCGTTAACGCGTCTCAACGGATTTCAACTGGTTTATGTAAAAAAAGTCTGTCGGTTCGTGGAATCTCGTCTTTACAAATGCATTCAAGCTGACGGTTTCCACTTCGAAAAAGACTAATAACTGATTATAATGTGACTTTCTTTAAATCAAATACAATCTGATATTGATGCTAAACGTGAAAAACATAGCATAGACGGAAATTTAATAGGAATCAGAGATGATCGAATGAGTTTTAGACCACTGTTTTCTATGTCACATTCATAGAATTACCATTATTTTTCCAAAGATCGCCGACTAATTATTTTCTAATCAGTCGATATCGGTGATAATACACTGAACTATGCAGTCAAGCATCCTTTTTCTAACGGTGGAAACCGCACCTCTACATGTCGTTTCTATCAAAAGTTATCTAAAATCAAAGACTGCCCGGTAACTTCTGGACCACCCTGTGCTTTACGTGAATATTTACGTTGTTTTTGGCATCACACGTCGTTCTTTTTCGTTGGAATCTTCCAACAATTTTTATTCATCACTGACTCACATCAAACGTTTCTATGGCATCTTTTTCTACTTCTATTTCTTCTCTTTCTCCCTATAAATATGCGCCATATTCCTAAGAAACCATTCCTTCATTTTCATCACATATATTAAGCTGCGATTAGCGTAGGTAGTATGGAAAAACAGCGTCACAGCAACGACTTCTTATTTCGAAATAACAGAACTGCGTAAAATGTTTTGATTGAGTCTTAACCCGTTAACTGTATATTCGTCACCGACATTTAAAAAGAGCTGAAGATGTCAAGTCCTCTGTTTCATTTTCTTTGCATACGTGATGTCCGACAGTGAGCTCTCTCACACTCTCAACCTTGTCTGTAAGAGAGAGAGAGTGGATGAACACTCCTCGATCATGCATATGAAAAAGAGAAGGAAAAAAGACACCCTTCTCTGAATCAAACACACACATATTTAAGGAAAAGAGAAAGAATGGTATGATAGATGCCATTCTTTCATAAAAAAAACAATAAAACAGAACGGCATAGAATACTATGTGAACGAGGAGAAAGAATATGTCCAAAAGTGACGTGCTGCAGAAGAGGAAAGAGAAACAGTAACGAAGACACTAGTCATCGCTAACACTAAGGTCGAGTCTCCTATGAGCTGGATTGTTCCTAAATATTTTAGGTTATTTCACACCAGTCAGTTGCCTAACGCAAACCCTCAATTCTCTCCTCACAGAAGATGTGAATCGTAAAACTGTTAAAATCTCTCAACTGCTCAATTTCTTTTCTTTTAAATAAGTGCATTGTAGGGTTTTCAAAAAGTTAACACTTAACGGGTTAAAGAACGTTATTTCACCACAGTTATTCTTATGTTTTGATTACGACAGAAACACAGGACTACCGCTTTTTTATTTCCCGTTATTGCCATTACTCACAATATAATGCAGAAAGAACAGAAAAAAATAAGCAGAGGGGGATAATTAGTATTACGTCTTACATGTTATTTTTTCTTATATCTCATTTTATTCGTATTGAATTTTTTCCAAGTGTGCTTCTTTCTCTCCGGTATTAGACGTGTATCCAACTGTTTTCGTGTATTTCTCTTTCTGCCTCAATTATAATTTCATCGTTATTGCATCCTTTCTTCAAGCGAACAAATCGACTGCTCGCTGTTTCTTTTTTTTCTACACTTTATAAAAAGTTATGCTCTTTTATGACATCTTATTTAGTAATCAATCGATACAGCGAATTCAATCCCATTTATTTGCCGCTTTTCGTAAAAGGGACACATTTCATCAGAATTCCACGACAATTTTCTGGTTAGTTCTGTAATCTGGAGGTGAGATTATATTACAAGATTTGTAAAACACTGGAATAGTGTACCGAGCCAAAAAACTATTATATCAAATCTGTTCTCTTTCCAGACGTTTTTAGGAATAAAGTATATGAGCATTCTGATTAGATCTAAAAAGAAGGCGAAGTGGAAAGCATTGAAAAGCATACTACAAACTCATTATGATTAGTCGAGTTAAGGCCACTCCCCTCCAAAATTGATTTCTGGCTTATAATACTCCATATGAGCTGAAATTTTCAGGATATGTTGGGCTGCAGTGGGGAAGCTATGGTAAAATTTTCACCCCTATGTCACGTTATGCGACAGAGATATTAACCCAACAATGGTGAAAAATAGCTGATTTTTAGATGATTTTGTATCCAAAAGTTCTGTCCCAAATTACTTAATATATTAAAGCTTTTCTTCGTTAGAAAGCGCGTGTCAAGATGCAGGACATGACGTTGTCCTTTTATCTAATCTCTTGATTCTAATGTGGATAAGGTCATGGACAGACTAAAAGGCTAAAAAACTCCCTAAAAATGGGGGTTGTTTAGATTTACGTACCTGTATTTATAAGAAAAATAAACTTAATTTAATTCAAGGACAACGTCATGCCCTGCATCTTGACACGCTCTTTCTAACGAAGGAAAAAATGTTTAATATACTAAGTAATTTGGGACAGAACTTTTGAATCAGCCATGCTTGTAGTCTGAACATTTCTGATTAAAATGACACATCTCCCAACTCTACATGACCTTTCTTTGCAAAGTTATAGAATTTACAAGAAAAACCCTAAATTAATTTCTTCTTATTTCTGTAGCTTTGAGTTGAACATGAATATTGAGGGCTTTTCTTTTAAATTCTATAACTTTGGAAAGAAAGCCTGCCCCCTTCCCGCTTTTTCAAGGAAACCTAGCGAGTTATAGGTTATCGATAATCCTGAGTCCGAATATGAATATGAGAGCCGCCCTTAGGGCTTTGAAGATCCAATTTTCTTGAAAAACAGTTTTTCAGAAACTCGAAAAACAACCAAAGTTTTTCTTAATGAGCCATGCTTGTAGTCCGCACATTTCTGATTAAAATGACACATCTCGCGATTCTACATGGCCTTTCTTTCCAAAGTTATAGAATTTAAAAGAAAAGCCCTCAATATTCATGTTCAACTCAAAGCTACAGAAATAAGAAGAAATTAATTTAGGGTTTTTCTTGTAAATTCTATAACTTTGGAAAGAAAGGTCATGTAGAGTCGGGAGATGTGTCATTTTAATCAGAAATGTGCAGGCTACAAGCATGGCTGATTAAGAAAAGTTTTGGTTGTTTTCCAGAGTTTCTGAAAAACTGTTTTTCCAGAAAACCTGATCTTCAAACCCCTAAGGGCAGCTCTTATATATTCATATTCAGAATCAGCATCATCTATAACCTATAACTCGCTAGGTTTCGTTGAAAAAGCGAGGGGGCACTTAAAAACGTTCCCTCTTAAGATCTTAGACAAATAAAAGTGAAATCTTACTAAAGTCTTAATAAGATTTTTCTAACATCTTACTAAGATTATACTGTCTAAGATGTTTTCAGGATTGGATAACAATCTGTTAGGATCTTAATAGTAAGAACGATGACGTTTTTTAAATAATATTCATTAGAGATATGCTGAAAAGTTTTCAATTGATCATAGTTAAGGTTATTGTCAAATATAGTCTAAGTAATTGCGCAAGAATATATTCAGGTTATTGCGTAGAGTCTGTCAAGATTATTGCGTGTATAATCCGCATTATCCAAAGCAGCAGTTAAAATGAAGAGAAATTTCATATTTTCGGGTGTCCAACTATGGACCTTGACCCGCATGTACACTCTCTAAAAAGTTGTTGAACACTTTCGAGAGAGCAAGTATCAGCAGAGTCAGGAAGAAAAATAAGCGTATAATCACTTATTTGTATGAGTTCAACAATCATTATTTTAAAACTTTTATTTAAAACAGGAGCTTTCGATTACAACTGTAATCATCGTCAGCTACATTTAAACGAAAAACACTCACAGTATATATAAGCTTTCTTTAATTTCTCTTTTTTTCCAGTTTGTATCACGTGCCATGATAATGGGTTGATCAAATCTGACGCCGTGACTTTTGTTGTCGAGCATATGATCCGCAGCCGTCGATTTCCCTCTTTCTTTTAATCCATTTCGATGCTGTTCCATCCTGTCCATCACTGCCAACTTTGTTTGTCCAACATATACCTGTGTACAACGATCACATTTAATTTTGTACACTACTCCAGTGTTTGTATCATCAATCCCTTTATAATTCTTTATGAACATTTTTCGTACCGTTAAACCTCTCCTGAATCCGAACCTCACTTCTGTCGTTGGGAAAGTCTTTTTAAGCATCTTCTTTAGTTTATCTGCCATGACTTTTGTTTCATTACCCCAGTATGTCAGCGAGGTAAAAAAGATCTTTTTTATTTTTGTTGGAGCTTGCTGTTTTTGTTGTTCAATCGTATGTTTAATTTTTCTTCTTACTAGGTTTTTAGGATATCCACTTCTTATTAAACTTTGTTCAATATGTTCACACTCTTCCTTCAATAGTTTTGTTGATGAACATATTCTGATTGCACGATTGGTTAGCGTTTTAATTAGACTAATTTTGCACCTCCGCTGACGATGATTACAGTTGTAATCGAAAGCTCCTGTTTTAAATAAAAGTTTTAAAATAATGATTGTTGAACTCATACAATTAATCTTTTCCTTTATGAAATTATTATCAACAAATAATGTGGGAATAATCACTTATATTTTCGGTCACTTATATAGATGAATGAGAGAAAAACAAACGGGTGAATGAAAAAGCAGAGTCATTAAATCTTATTAAGATCTTGTAGAGTATGTTTTCAAAATCGTGAAGAATAAGATCTTATAAGATCTTATTAAGATAATTTTAAGAAGTGTCTAAGGTTTTTACTAGGCATGAAAAACGCGTAACTCTGCTACCGAAATCTCTGTGCGTTACCGTTTTTTCTCTTTTCGTCTATCCTATAACTTTCGGAAAGAATATCGTAGAATCCTGGAAAGCGTCTTGTTTTGTAGAATGAAGTGTGTTCTTCAAAATTCATTACTAGCTCAATTCGAAATAATTGACGACTTTTCGGTTACAATCGAAATACTAAAAGCTCTAAAAACAAACGACAATGTTTTTGGGGCTCTTCGTATTTTAAGTACAGCATAAAAAGCGTCAATTATTTTGAACTGAGCTAGTGGTAGATTTTGAAGAATGCACTTCATTCTACAAAACAAGACGCTTTCCACGATTCTACGATATTCTTTCCGAAAATTATAGGATAGACGAAACGAGAAAAAACGGTAACGCACAGAGATTCCGGTAGCAGAGTTACGCGTTTTTCATGTTGGGATGATACTGGATTAATTCACTATTTTTTTTTTAATAGGAAATATGGCGCAAACACAGGACTACACAGAAAATAGGACATTATAGACTAGCTAGCTTTCTTCTCTCATATTCTCAACTATCTTTCCTCTTTATTTATTCCGAAGGTAAGTAGTGTATCAATCGAAAACAGGTCGACCTATCTTCTAAATAAAAGAAAAATCAATCTACTAATCTCAACTTTTGCTTGTCAACGATCGATGTTTGTCGAAAATAAATGCTTTATCAGGTTGAAGAAGCTATTGTTGTATTACAAGCACATCAATTATATACAGCACGACAAGCAGGTGGTTACTAGAATTGAAATATAAAGCATAAATCAAAAACAAGAAATATATCAAGATGCATTTGAACATTTTGGAAAAGCAACTGAAATAGCAATCCATAATCTTATGGTTTGAATGCGAATCGAAAAGTAATAAACATTAATTTGATAGGCATCGATTGAGCTTTATAACGTGAGAAGTGGAAGTATGAGCCTTATGATAATAAACTAGACCCTGAACAGTTCTTGAGCGAATTATAAATAAATATGTAATGAAAATTTTATAGATTTTGTTTACTATAAGGAATTCCACGCACTTGCTTTGACTTTTTACGAGACTAAAAGACTGTTAAGTTCCCACTAACCAGTCTTGGAGTCTGATGGAATTATATAAGAATTCATATTTTTTCCAAAAGTTCCTATGTTGCGAAAAAGTAATCAATTATATCGAAAATCTTGCCTAGGAATGGACATCTTTTATTCTAACTAAGTATTTTAAAATTTAACTGAACATACCATCTGGTCGGACTTACAGTAACCTTCAAACTCACTAGTGTCAAGGTGTGCTGATAATACCTAAGAAAAATATTTAAACGAGGAAAATGCTCCATGTAAATCCAAAATTGCTATAAAACTTACTTATACGTAAAACGTAGCTTATTTTCTGCTGATGTGTACTGCTCCCATTCATTTGTTGCAATAAAACATGCCTAATTAAGAATATTGAGATTTTCATGTGATATCGGAATTTCAATGAATACCAACAGTTTAGACTGAGTTATAGTTAATTGTTCAACAATTACAGTAGCAAGGCGTCTTAAGCCATAATGGAGTAGTACAATCTCTTTTGGATGAGGAGAGAATTGACGAATTATATACGTATGATGCTTTTTAAATAGACGAATATCACTACGGTTACACTACGCAAAAAATCACGATTATCTTTAATCATGATTAGACGATAACCGCGATTAAATATTTTCTAGTGTAACCGCAATTTTTTGGGATTATGATTAACGATAGTTAATCACGACGAACAGAATTGTATGTAACCGCACTAATCACGATTAAAGATAATCGTAATTATTTACATAGTGTAACCGTAGTGTATAACTGGTATCGATTATCCTTCGGATAACAAAGTGAACTGGCAGGATTTTCTACTTCTTAGCTGATAAGTAAGAGGAACATAGTAGTGATCAGTACCCTGGCTAACACTACATGAATATCGGCCAGTTGGCCTTTGCACATCAGGGAAGAGAGAACTTTGAATTCTCTTAATTTGAAAAATGTAGGCACTATACTAAAAATGAAGTTGAAGGTTTGAGCTTTCTGAATCACTATTTGATTTTGTTAACAGAGCTTGGTTCGAATAAAACCAGTAAAATATGCTGCATAAAGGGATTACGCCGATTTCAGCGTGTGCATGAGGACAGTTACGGATGTTTAATTTCTATAGCAAAATTGACCAAGTATTTCACTGCAAACTGTACTTTGTATTAGTATATAAATGATTTAAATTTGATTATATCAATCTCAGCAGAAAAAATAAAATGACAGATGATGAAGGAACGTTACTATATGATGTCTTTTAAGTGGAAATTCAGAAGAAACATGTAAGAACAATAATAAAAGCATATTACTGTATACAACAATTCTTCAACTCTCTTAATGACATTAGACGTAGCAGCTGCTATAAATATATCTCACCAAGCGTAGTCATGCTATTTCAAGATCAATTACAATGTGAAAAAGTAACTAATTATTCTAACGATCATTTCATTAACGTTTTCAAAGAACATTCTCTCTTTCTGCTCCTGTTCAGACTTGCTGTCATGCATACATTCTAATCAAATTCCAAATGATGGCTTGGTCACAACTCGTAACAGATTTACAAAGAACTGTTTAATTGATATTCATCTATATAAAATTCATCGGACAATATAGTTTACGGTATGCACAACTGTATAAAGCTGTGTTTTCAAAACAGCTCTCGAGACTAATGGATCATGTAATGTTGTTTGCAAATCCGAGATTGTAAGAGGTGGAACAAGATGGATGAAGATATTAAAGAACTTTCTGAGAAAAGATAGAGATGACAAAACATTGCATGTGATAGAAAACCAATTCCGTTGAACTGCTTTTCTGTTTAAAAATTAGGCCGTGACGATATGTGTTTATCGTATTATAAATAAGACCCTGTATTAATGTAGCTATACATCATAGCATACAAAAGGACAAGTAAGAAGGTCGTTTTTGAGAGGAAAATGTAAGCAGAAAGAAAGCATCATGAAGAATTGAAACATCCGCATCCACTGAAACATCAGGTGTGTATCCTTGCAGATAGCAGATAGCCATTTCATAATATGCTTCAGGAATTTTGCGATGATCTTTTGGAGCAACTCTGAGAAATGTTTGATAGGCTTTGATTGCTTCATCCATATCGTTCTTTATGTGACGCAACAGAACAGCTCTATGATACAAAAGTTCGTAATTGTCCGGCTCTATTTCGAGTCCACAGTTAATATTATACAAACCGTGTTCAGGACGACGTAGAAATCCATTCGCTACCCCACTTATTCGGAAGAAATAGACTGATTTGGGATACTTTTGTTTACATGGAAGCCAGATCATCAGAGCACTAGATCACTGACACCGCATCTCTTTCAGCACTACGAGAATCAGCCCACCGTCTCTATAAGTTTGAGATTCTCAAATTCTGCAACTGTGTGTAAGTGTAAAGATTGCGCTCGATATAAGTATAACTTTGAAATTCTGAAATTCTCAAATTGTGCGTAAGTATAGCTGTGGCACTCGGTATAAGTATAACTTTGAAATTCTCAAACTGTGTGTAAGTGTAAAGGTGGCACTCGGTATAAGTATAACTTTGAAATTCACAAATTGTGTGTAAGTGAAAAGATTCCGCTCGGTATAAGTATAACTTTGAAATTCTCAAATTCTGAAGTTGTGCGTAAATGTAGCGGTGGCACTCGGTATAAGTATAAGTTTGAAATTCCCAAATTCTCAAATTGTGCGTAAGTGTAACGATGGCAGTCGGTATAAGTATAACTTTGAATTTCTCAAATTCTGAAATTGTGCGTAAGTGTAACGATGGCAGTCGGTATAAATATAACTTTGAAATTCTCAAATTGTGTGTAAGTGTAAAGATTGCGCACGATATAACCATAACTTTAAAATTCTGAAATTCTCAAATTCTGAAATTGTGCGCAACTGTAACGATGGCAGTCGGTATAAGTATAACTTTGAAATTCTCAAATTCTGAAATTCTCAAATTGTGTGTAAGTGTAAAGATTGCACTCGCTATAGGTATAACTTTGAAATTCCCAAATTCTCAAATTCTCAAATTCTGTGTAAGTGTAAAGATTGCGCTCGATATAACTATAACTTTGAAATTCTCAAATTCTGAAATTGTGCGTAAGTGTAACGATGGTACTCGGTATAAGTATAACTTTGAAATTCTCAAATTGTATGTAAGTGAAAAGATTCCGCTCGGTATAAGTATAACTTTGAAATTCTCAAATTCTGAAGTTGTGCATAAATGTAACGGTGGCACTCGGTATAAGTATAAGTTGGAAATTCCCAAATTCTGAAACTGTGCATAAGTGTAACGATGGCAGTCGGTATAAGTATAACTTTGAATTTCTCAAATTCTGAAATTGTGCGCAACTGTAACGATGGCAGTCGGTATAAGTATAACTTTGAAATTCTCAAATTCTGAAATTCTCAAATTGTGTGTACGTGTAAAGATTGCGCTCGATATAACTATAACTTTGAATTTCTGAAATTCTCAAATTGTGTGTAAGTGTAAAGGTGGCACTCGGTATAAGTATAACTTTAAAATTCTGAAATTCTGAAATTCTCAAATTGTGTGTAAGTGTAAAGATTGCACTCGCTATAGGTATAACTTTGAAATTCCCAAATTCTCAAATTCTCAAATTCTGTGTAAGTGTAAAGATTGCGCTCGATATAACTATAACTTTGAAATTCTCAAATTCTGAAATTGTGAGTAAGTGTAACGGTGGCACTCGGTATAAGTATAAGTCTGAAATTCTGAAATTGTGCGTGAGTGCAACGGTGGCACTCGGTATAAGTATAACTTTGAAATTCTCAAACTGTGTGTAAGTGTAAAGATTGCGCTCGGTATAAGTACAACTTTGAAATTCTCAAATTCTGAAATTGTGCGTAAGTGTAACGATGGCACTCGATATAAGTATAACTTTGAAATTCTCAAATTGTGTGTAAGTGTAACGGTGGCACTCGGTATAAGCATAACTTTGAAATTGTGTGTAAGTGTGAAGATTGCGCTCGGTCTAAGTATAACTTGGAATTTCTGAAATTCTCCAATTCTCAACTTGTGTGTAAGTGTAAAGATTGCCCTCGGTATAAGTATAACTTTGAAATTCTCAAACTGTGTGTAGGTGTAACGGTGGTACTCGGCATAAGTATAACTTTGAATTTCTGAAATTCTCAAATTGTATGTAAGCGTAACGGTGGCACTCGGTATAAGTATAACTTTGAATTTCTGAAATTCTGAAATTCTCAAATTGTGTGTAAGTGTAAAGATTGCGCTCGATATAAGTATAACTTTGAAATTCTCAAATTGTATGTAACTGTAACGGTGGCACTCGGTATAAGTATAACTTTGAAATTCTGAAATTCTGAAATTCTGAAATTGTGTGTAAGTGTAACGGTGGCACTCGGTATAAGTATAACTTTGAAATTCTCAAATTGTATGTAAGTGTAACGGTGGCACTCGGTATAAGTATAACTTTGAAATTCTCAAATTCTGAAATTGTGCTTAAGTGTAACGACGGCACTCGGTATAAGTGTAACTTTGAAATTCTGAAATTCTGAAATTCTCAAATTGTGTGTAAGTGTAAAGGTGGCACTCGGTATAAGTATAACTTTGAAATTCTGAAATTCTGAAATTGTGCTTAAGTGTAACGATGGCACTCGGTATAAGTGTAACTTTGAAATTGTCAAATGGTGTGTAGGTGTAACGGTGGCACTCGCTTTAAATATAAGTTTCAATTTCTGAAATTCTCAAATTGTGCGTAAGTGTAAAGATGGCGCTCGGTATAAGTATAACTTTGCATTTCTGAAATTCTCAAATTGTGTGTAAGTCTAACGGTGGCACTCGCTTTAAGTATAACTTTGAATTTCTGAAATTCTCAAGTTGTGTGTAAGTGTACAGATTGCGCTCGATATAACTATAACTTTGAAATTCTCAAGTTTTGAAATTGTGCGTAACTGTAACGGTGGAACTCGGTATAAGTATAACTTTGAAATTCTCAAATTCTGAAATTGTGCGTAACTGTAACGGTGGCACTCGGTATAGGTATAACTTTGAAATTCTCAAATTCTGAAATTCTGAAATTGTGTGTAAGTGTAACGGTGGCACTCGCTTTAAGTATAAGTTTCAATTTCTGAAATTCTCAAATTGTGCGTAAGTGTAAAGATGGCGCTCGGTATAAGTATAACTTTGCATTTCTGAAATTCTCAAATTGTGTGTAAGTGTAACGGTGGCACTGGCTTTAAGTATAAGTTTCAATTTCTGAAATTCTCAAATTGTGTGTAAGTGTAACAGTGGCACTTGCTTTAAGTATAACTTTGAATTTCTGAAATTCTCAAGTTGTGTGTAAGTGTACAGACTGCGCTCGATATAACTATAACTTTGAAATTCTCAAATTCTGAAATTGTGCGTAACTGTAACGGTGGAACTCGGTATAAGTATAACTTTGAAATTCTCACATTGTGTGTGCATGTAACGGTGGCACTCGGTATAAGTAAAACTTTGAAATTCTCAAAGTCTGAAATTGTGCGTAAGTGTAACGGTGGCCCTCGGTATAAGCATAACTTTGAAATTGTCAAATTGTGTATAGGTGTAACGGTGGCACTCCCTTTAAGTATAAGTTTCAATTTCTGAAATTCTCAAATTGTGCGTAAGTGTAAAGATTGCGCTCGGTATAAGTATAACTTTGAAATTGTCAAATTGTGTGTAGGTGTAACGGTGGCACACCCTTTAAGTATAAGTTTCAATTTCTGAAATTCTCAAATTGTGTGTAAGTGTAAAGATTGCCCTCGGTATAAGTATAACCTTGAAATTGTCAAATTGTGTGTAGGTGTAACGGTGGCACTCCCTTTAAGTATAAGTTTCAATTTCTGAAATTCTCAAGTTGTGCGCAAGTGTAAAGATTGCGGTCGATATAACTATAACTTTGAAATTCTAAAATTCTGAAATTGTGCGTAACTGTAACGGTGGCACTCGGTATAAGTATAACTTTGAAATTCTCAAATTCTCAAATTCTGTGTAAGTGTAAAGATTGCGCTCCATATAAGTATAACTTTGAAATTCTCACATTGTGTGTGCATGTAACGGTGGCACTCGGTATAAGTAAAACTTTGATATTCTCAAATTGTGTTTAAGTGTAAAGATTGCGCTCG